>VKOC01022994.1:0-19030 GCA_009364415.1 Spea multiplicata
AGAGCACTGGTGGGGTTAGCACAGACAATATGGTGTTGCATAGTACAAAACCTGCTGTCAAGAATTATTTGTCAACTGTTACATCAGAAATGGGTAGTAACCTTAAATGTCTTTTAGCAAATGCGAGAAGCTTGGCAAACAAAATGGGTGAGCTGGAAGTATTGGTAAGTAATGAACAATATGACTTGATCGGTATCACGGAAACGTAGTGGGATGATACATATGACTGGTCAGTAAACTTACAAGGATATTCACTTTTTAGAAGGGACAGAGTAAATAGAAAATGGGGAGGGATTTGTTTATATGCAAACCCTAAACTTAAGCCCAGTATTAAGGAAGATGTGCATGATGACAGTAGTAATGTGGAGACGCTGTGGGTAGAGATTAACCTAGATAGTAAAAAAAGTCACACACTACTTGTGGGTGTATGCTACAAGCCACCCAACATTAGCAATGAGGGGGAAGATCAGCTGCTATTTCAAATTGAAAAGGCTGCATATAGAAATGAAGTTTTGATCATGGGAGATTTTAATTACCCAGATATAGATTGGAATAGTGGAACGTGTTCCACTAAGGGCAGCAAGTTTCTGAACCTGCTTAATGACCAATTTATGTCCCAATTAGTAGAGACCCCAACCAGAATGGATGCCTGTCTAGATCTGGTAATAACTAACAATGAGGAACTTATCTCAAACATTATAGTAAGAGAACACTTGGGAAATAGTGACCATAACATGGTTTCATTTGAGATTAATTCCAAAAAGCAAATGGGTAACTTCTCTACCAAAACTCTTAATTTCAGAAGGGCAAACTTTGACAGGCTAAGGTCCACCATGGAATGTATAGACTGGGATGGATTGTTCTCTGGGTTAAACACAGAGGAGAAATGGAATACCTTTAAGCACATATTGCAAAGTTATACATCCCAATATATACCTATGGGAAACAAATACAAAAGAAACAAATCAAAACCAATGTGGCTTACCTGGAAAGTAAAACAGGAAATAAGGAATAAACAATTGGCATTTAAGCATTATAAAAGCGAGGGGTCGGTAGTATCATTTATGGCATACAAAGATGCCAACAAAGCCTGCAAAAAGGAGATTAAAATGGCTAAACTAGAAAATGAGAAACTTATTGCCAAGGAAAGTAAAACCAATCCCAAGAAATTTTTCAAGTATGTGAATGGGAAAAAGTTAAAGGTAGAGAATGTCGGTACGTTATTATCTGAAACTGGAAATTTGGTTAGTGAGGACAGAGAGAAAGCCGACATTTTAAATGCTTTTTTTTCTTCTGTTTATACCAAGGAAGAACCGATGACGGAGCCCCTGCTGGCTAATTTTAAGAAACCGTTGCAACAAACATGGGATTGGCTGACACAAGAAAGTGCTCAAGCAATTAAATACTGTTAAGGTAGACAAGGCCCCTGGACCGGATGGTATACACCCAAGGGTACTGAAGGAACTAAGCCTAATTCTGGCCCAGCCACTATTGCTAATCTTTAGGGATTCTTTCAGCTCGGGCGTAGTTCCATTAGATTGGCGCAAGGCAGATGTTGTGCCCATATTTAAAAAGGGATCAAAATCTCAACCGGGCAATTACAGGCCAGTAAGCTTAACATCGGTAGCAGGGAAATTATTTGAAGGGTTGCTAAAGGTATACATTCAAGATCATATCTTGATCCATAATCCAATTAGTAGAAGTCAACATGGATTTGTGAAAGACCGGTCTTGTCAAACCAACCTATTAACATTCTATGAAGAAGTTAGTAAAAATATAGACCTGGGGTTGGCTGTAGATGTGATTTATCTGGACTTTGCTAAGGCGTTTGATACGGTTCCGCATAAAAGGCTACTCTATAAATTAACAGAAATAGGCTTAGGGGCAAATGTCTGTATGTGGATCAGAAATTGGCTAAAAGATAGAATGCAGAGGGTTGTTGTGAATGGATGTTTCTCAGCCTATACGCAGGTATTAAGTGGCGTGCCTCAGGGGTCTGTCCTCGGTCCTCTTCTTTTTAATTTATTTATAAATGATCTCCCAAGCTGCATTAAGAGCCATGTCACAGTTTTTGCTGATGACACAAAATTAGGCCGGGTAATTCAGACTAATCTTGATGTTTCTTCATTGCAGGAAGATCTAGACAGAGTTGGGGACTGGGCGTGCAAGTGGCAGATGAGGTTCAATATAGAGAAATGCAATGTTATGCATTATGGTAAAAATAATAAAAATGCAACCTATTCTTTAAATGGAATATCCTTGGGCGAAACTACCAATGAGAAGGATTTAGGAATAACGGTTGACAACAGACTTGACAACAGTGCGCAATGCCAGCAAGCAGCTGCGAGGGCCAATAAATTTTTAGCATGCATAAAAAGAGGTATTGATTCAAGGGAGGAGGATATCATCTTGCCTCTGTACAGGTCATTGGTAAGACCTCACCTTGAATATGCGGTACAATTCTGGGCACCGGTCCTTAAAAAGGACATTATGGAATTAGAAAAAGTGCAAAGGAGGGCTACGAAATTAATAAGGGGATTGGGAGATACCAGTTATGAAGAGAGACTAAAAAAGTTAAAATTATATACACTGGAGAAACGGCGTCTCAGAGGGGATATGATAACATTATATAAATACATGCAGGGCCAATATAAAGAGCTCTTCAGTGACCTGTTCATTAACAGAAATATACAAAGAACAAGAGGTCACCCTCTGAGACTGGAAGAGCGCAGATTTCATAGACGACAAAGGAAGGGATTCTTCACAGTGAGGACAATTAAGGTATGGAATTCACTTCCAAGGGAGGTAGTGTTATCCAATACATTAGATACCTTCAAAAGGGGCCTCGATATTTTCTTAGAAAGGCACGATATACAGGGATACAAATAGAATAATATTAATATTTTAGAGCTTCTTGATCCAAGGAGAAATCCGATTGCCTCTTGGGGTCAGGAAGGAATTTTTTCCCCTGATGGCAGAATTCGAGGTAGCTTAATTGGGGTTTTTTTTGCCTTCTTTTGGATCAAGAATAGAAAGGTTAGGTAGAAGGGTTGAACTTGATGGACTTAGGTCTTTTTTCAACCTTATATGTAACTATGTAAGAGCTACTGATCCTATACTCTTGTGATTAGCATCCCATGTGAATTATTAAAATTAAATGCAAGTAATACTGTTGAGTAATTAATCAATTAATTCAATTCCAGAACAAGACTTGACTGATCCGACCGGTTTATGAAACGACCTATTGGGATGATCTACCCATCTGCACAGTTATCAGAATAATAGTGTCATTAAAACATGGGCATCGCTTTAGGGCAGCAGATAAATCCAAATATATAAATGCAACCATGCTGCCTTAAATAAATCTGACATTTTGATGCTAATTTTGTGAGATTTTATTTTTTATAATTTGTCGTAAATTGATGGCAGATAAAAACCATTTGGCCTATGTAGTCTTCCTGTGTTTCCTAATGTAAAGAATCAAACCTTTATCGGTCCTTAGTCTTGTCTTAGACTCAGGGTAGCCATATTCATACATGTTTACATTTCCTAATTATATTAGCCTCTTTGATTTCTGCTGGCTGTTCCTCATATCTACCAGCCTCTTATGATTTAGCACTTAGTGACCCTCTGCTTGGACCATAGGCTGCACCAACATGACACAGATTAGCTTGAAGGGAATTTAACTCTGTGTCCAAGATTTTGTAACAATTATAATATTTTGGAGAAACGTTCCCTTCCATTTGGTTAACAAAAACAAAGAAATAATTAGATTTCTAATGTGTATCTACTCAGCTTTAGTCTGCTTTCCTCTTTTAATAAGTGGAATATGTTACTAATATTGAGTAGATTTATAACGCATGGCCACAGTTAATAACTTCATTTGGTAACCAACAATATGTTGCTGCAGACATAGATAGAAGACGTTGCTGGCAAGGACATTTCTTTCAAGATCCAGGAATAGGTCTTCCATCTGGAACTGCTAAGGAAGAACTTTCCAGCTCCACTCCTTAAAGGCCGTTTCTAGGTCAGCTTATCAAGGCAGTCCATACCTACCATTATGTCTTAGTCACAGGCAGGTCAATAGGATCATATTGACATATTGATGGTACAAATTCAAAAACATGGCCATAGTAATGGCCATTGGGGGCTAGGATGGCAAAGAATTTACCACAGTGAAGAGCCCATGGGTAATTTAATGATTACATTTAATGATCTTTCCCGTTGCATTTTAGTACTAATGTTCAATTACATTTCTAGTCCTTGAGTATATTCAGTAACAGTGTGTTCGAAAGATGTTCTCGGACGGAATAACTTAACACCATTAACATGCCATACATTATTTAAGTTAACTAAAAAAACACCAACTCTGGTCAGCAGGGCATGATGGGAGTTGTAGTTCCATTAGTTTCCTGAGAAGGTTTGCATATTTCTAAAAAACTGAGATCTTCCAGTTGATTTGTATTTAAAGCAGCAGTACCATCATACGAGCTCCCAAATCTATTGTTTTTATCAATTTGAGCATCTCTACATTTGTTTAATTGCTCCTGCCTATGCACATAACTCAATTTTCTCATTAGAGCTGCTGATTTTATATAATTAGGAATACGCAGGCCTATTAATAGTAACATATTAATCTGTTGGGATGAGGTGGCTGCCCTCTAGCTCAGAGAAGAAATCCAGATTCCAAATGTAATACATGTACACTGTATTTGATGTATGACCAGCAGGGTACCGCTGTTTAGAACTAGATATTAATTTTAAAAAAAAGACTGATTATCATATCTCAGATGTGATACCTATATGTGTGAGCACACCTAATACCCTATAGGGTTAAAATACAAAAAAAAGCAAAAACAACATTTATAAAGTATTCTACATATAAATTGATATTTAGGATGGCGGATTAAACTTCCCTATTGATTGTTATTCTCCATGAAAATGCAGTCTCCGTAAGCAGAGAAGATACACAACCATAAGTCAATTTTATTTATAGGATTTTACGTCTGCTTAGGAGGATTTTTTTTTTGCACAGTCTGCAGTTTAATTCTGAGGTCCCACTGCTTTTTCCCTAAATGTTTATTGAAGAGAAAAAAATTGCTTCTAAAATATTTTCTCCTATATCATGTTACCCTGCGGGGAATCATGTTCCATCACATCTGAGTAATGCAGTCTGCACATACAATTAGCTCCTAACAGTGGTAATTTTAATGCGTGCATAAATCTCTCGTTGAAATACCGTCAAATCAATAAGCTTTTTTTGGTGTTATGGAACTGTTTTTGGAGGTACAGAAACATTAGTCATTTAAAGAAACATGAGGTGTGATGTACATTCAGCAAGATTACCCTATGGGTCTAACTTTACAGTAACATCGAGGCCAACTAACTATAAAAGCACCCAGTGCCACACTTCGTGGCGCTAATTGGACTGTGGTCTGTTCTATATTGCACTAAAAGGTTAAAGTATCTTGCCATAGCGTGAAGTCATTTCTAAAGCTTTTTATGTTCCAATTTGGGGTGACAAAGTTTAGAAAACAGTAGGTAGGTTGTATTGTATTTTAATATCCCCATCACTTTGGTAGCATAGCCCATAACTGTACAGATGTTCTTCAGTGATCGAGATGTGACCCAGTGATTTGGTCAGATATGACTTTTATACTGCTAGTATGTCAAAAGATGCAAGGGACAGTGAAAGTTACCTGATAATCAGCATGCTTTAAAACTGACATTAACTATTTAAGAGTTCCCATTTACTATTGAAGTTACAGATGGCTAGCTGGCCTACCCTTAATCTTACAATGTATTACATTTGTATAATCATAGTCCCTCCACCTAAATAAACACTAATTTTCCTGTACAACCTAGTACCAGGTGGCACTCAATCTTCAGGTTTGCAACTCGTAGATACTAGAGTTAAAGTTGCTAATGAAAGCTTCACTGGAAAATATCCTATTTGAGGTCTAGTATAGGTCTACACAGCTCCAAGACTTTGCAAGGTTGGGCACTCTCAATATTTGTAACATGCTAATGTGTGCAGTTTATGTATTATTACAACATCCCAAGTTACATTATATTATCCAAAGCACAATAATTAACACCACATACCCATTGACCTTAAATGCATGTACGGCAATTCTTAAGAAAACCACATGCAACTTATGTTTGACATTGCTCCATATTCTACGTGCAAAAGTGGGTCTAGTATACCATTTGATGCAGAACTAAAAAGTCAGTGGAGATTTGGCCCAGGATCAGGGTCCGAATTCTTTACCACATGTTCCTGCATTAGTAGTATTAGAGCAGACAGAAGTATGCAAGCAGGAATGGAATCGGCATCTGACAGGATGATATAGAGTGGTTTATTCACGAAAGTGACACATTTTGTAGGAGAATTATGGTTTTAATTCGTTTACTTCACTATACATTATGAAGGGCACCACCCAAGTGAACTTCTGCTGCATGAAACGCTTGGCTGGCCCTGTGTAATGTACAGTTAAATCAGTGAAAATTCTCCACAGTGTCATGGCATGGTCAATTATGCATTATACAGGGTCAGCTCAGACCTTCCAGAGAAATGAGAGTGCTGGCACTTCATAATGATTAGTTACATGAGGGAGTTTAAACTGCAACTCTCCGGCAACTCTTCATTTAGTGAACAAACCTAAAGTTCAAGTGTTTCAAACTGGGCATATACTATGAGTGATAGCCAGGACTGGAAACGTTCATACTCTCCTTGTTGGAACTGAGAGAAGATTTGTTTTTGTAGCAGGAATCTTGGTGCAGTCCCACCGTATTGGTCACATTGTATGGTAGGACAGTAAATCATTTGTCAGCCAGAGCATCCAATAAGATTAATGAACAATGGCTGGTGGTGTCGATATTGCGTACTAGGATGAAAAACCCATAGATGAAGCAAAGGAAGGATCCAAGCTCTACTTTGTATGAGCCTGGAACCAGAGCTATTGTATTCCTACATTTGTCCTCCTTGCGTGTCTGCACATACAGAGGTAAAACGCCACTAGCTTTTCTATTAGTAATTATTGAAAGCATTTATAATTATGCCATTTTGGTGTTTCTAAAGTCGTTAACTTTTTAATTGCAAACAGCGCAAAACAAGTAAGATGTTCATTTTAAATAATTCGATACAAGTCACTGATGCTGTCATTTAAGCTACCTTTGATGCATAAATAATGGATCTATTATATATATACTATGCCAGTAGCCAAAGCACCAGAAATACTAATTCCCACGTTCAGCTAAATTTCATCTTCACTTCACAGTCATAAAATTCCGTATTGACAAACATTCAAACCAAGTTTGACTCTAAGGTATCTGGTCAACATTTTTCTTCTATATGGATATTAGTTTATTGAATAAATGGCATCTGTTTTCCTCCACATCACCGCTAGAGCAGGTATATCTTTTTGACAGCTCTGTAGGATTTATGGCTTTGCATGCTCGGAAGAAAAATAGCACTAAGCAGAAAATTCCAATTCATTGCCTGTTAGTACTTAATTAAGTTCATATACACTGCACACCGTAGGTGAACCCTGCAATGACTGTGACAACCGCAGAGGAGCAAGCTCTCTTGAAGACATACAGCCACTTATGGAAACTTATATTTTTTTTTTTAAATTCAGTAATTCACTCTTTAAGTGCCAATGGGAGCTCTTGACATATTAATCAGCAGTGTACTGTACATTTATCTAGTACTTAAGTGGTTAATTATTAATCAATACTAAAAAATGCTGGTGTAAAGAGACGATACACTTGATAAACCTTTCTAATGGAATTAATTCTGAAATAGAACTCTTTCCTCTGTAACATGAATTTTTATATATTTTTTTACACCTATATAAGTAAGCATGAGTAGGGCCGGCCCGAGAATGGAGCCGAGTGGGGCACTCTGCCGCCCCAAGCCCTTTTTTTTAAAAAAAAAACGGAAGCGAGAGAGGGGTGGCGAGTGGTTTTCACTTACCAAGTTGTCAGTACCTGCTCAGCACTCCTCTGCGAGCCCTCTAGCTCGGTCTCGGTGCCGGCTTGTAATGCTGAGCGCCGGAAGATGACGTCATTTCCGGCGCTCAGCATTATAAGCCAGCACCGAGACCGAGCATGGAGACTTGCCGCAGGACTGCTGAAAGGTAAGTACAAGGGGGGCAGGGTAGACAATAGGGAGGGAGAGGAAGGGTAGATAATGGGGGAGAGGAAGGGTAGATAATGAGGGGGGAGGGGCGGCATTTTAAACTCAGCCCCAGGCAGCCCTGAGCATGAGTATAATTTTCTTATAGTTGTACCGGAATGTGCAATTTTGTCACCAGACACAATTCTTTAACAGAGGTGGCCAAATGGTAGCTCTGCAAATGTTGACAGAGAATGATGGGAGTTGTAGTTGAAACAGGTAAAAGCTGGAGGGTTGTCTGTTTAGCTGCTGGGTAGTTTAAGACTTTTTGCTGGGCAAAGGATACACATTACAGTTGGTTTCAGCAGCTGTGTTGAAAATCGTACCTAGTATCTCAAGAACAAAGTAAGAATTCAAATCACCCCTGGCCAATAAAAGATATACACACCTCCAAAGAGTAAAGAGAGACATGGACCTCTTAAACAACATTCCAAGATTGGAATAGGTGGTACTATCGTGCACACCAGGCAAATGTTTGATGGGCCAGTGGACAATCTCTGCTTTGGCATATAACAGTTTTTATATAAAATGTACTTTTTTATCTATTATTACATTTGTAGATTTTTACACAGTGATCATTTATATTAAATTAGAATGGATTATAGTAATGTTCGATTCCAGTTAATAGAGAATAAGGAAGGATAGTTGTCTAATTGACTAACATAAGTCAATTAGTATTTCAAATTTCAAAATAGATGATTACAACTTGACAAGGATCTGCCATTGGCAGTGCTGCCATATAAAACCAGATCAAGTAGCTACTCATTGAAAATCATTAACATTTTTGTTTCTGTTCAGGACTTTTTGTTTTACCTGTCTGGATTTTGGGTGCACACATGCATCTGTAGGAGGATCCGTTGTGTGAAAGTTTTAAAGCATTGTCCACATTTCCAAAGATGCCAGTCACTGAATTCCGAGTTAAGCTGGCTCGTTGAGGTCGGACTGGCAAGCACTCTTTGGTTTTTTACATTCATTTGATTAAACCCAGTGTCCAGCGGCCCAGACTTATCCAGAAGAGAATAATTTCTGTTGCATGGAGTCTGTGGGAAAACTATGGACCTTTGTAATGATGAAGAGGACAACTTGCCATTTTTGTTGAATGACTGTAATGTGTCTTGTCTGGACATAGCTTCAATTACTGGCGTCGGAACGTTCACTGCAAAACAAAAATGCACTGCTAAATGCATTATCCAGAAAGCAAAACAATATATGACACGAAATGACAATTTCACTTGACAGGTCATTCCCACCATGAACCACGAGTCCACCTTTGTCAAAGATCCACACATGTGAGGACTGATTGCTGCAGTGGGATGGGAAACTGTTCATTTTAGCTCAGGGTTTGCTCTATAGATGCCAAGCAAAAGTGGGTACTGTGCAAAGATTCAGCAGGGCTAGTAGGGTAGATGACCTCCTTTCTAATTATACTACTGTATTTAGCCAAAACAAGAAGAAAAAAACGAGGAAGCTTCACAAAAATAACATTGCACAGTGAGAGAGAGTCATTTGTGAAGCTCTGTGTCGGCACGGACCCCCTTTTTACTTTTTTAAAGTAGCCAGGTTGAAGGGAAATCATAGATCTCGAGTGGTGACCTTGTTTGCCTATATGGTAGGCCCGACCCGGTGCTAGACTACATAATATGTAGAACCCTGTATACAGCTAGACAGAACCCAGTACAATATATAAATACAGTGCTGTGCAAAAGATTTTGGCAGGTGTGAAAAAAGTGCTGTAAAGTAGGAATGCTTTCAAAAATGGACATGTTAATGGTTTATTTTTCTCGTTAAACAAAATGCAAGTTAAATGAACAAAAAAATTGTTAATCAAATCAATATTTGGTGTAAACATTCTTTGCCTTAAAATGGTATCAATTCCAGGCATCAAAGTCAGGGATTTTGTAGGCATATAGTTAGGTGTAGGATTAAACAATTATATCAATCAGGTGCTAATAATCATCAAGTTAATATCTATGTTGGAACACAATCATTAACAGAGACAAAGAAATGTGTGGGAAGAAAATAACTGGCAATAACCAATCTCACTAACTAGGTGAGGTTGCTGAAGACAGTTAAATACCAAAAGTCATACACCATGGCAAGACTAAGCGCAGCAACAAGACACAAGATAGATATACTGCATCGACAAGGTCTCTCCCAGGGAGCAATTTCAAGGCACAAAGAAATAGACAATGAGGACCATAGACACAGTGGTCGGCCAAGGAAACCTCATGCTTACATCCCTTTGCAGTTGGACAGCGTCCAGCAGTGCCATCACCTCAGCATTGGCAAAAAACAGTTGGACCATGGTACTGCCATTTACTGTCAGGAGAAGTATGGTCAGAAGTCGTCTTCATGGAAGACTTGACTTGGAAACAAAGCCAAGCTACTCAACTATTCACGAAAACAATGCAACTGGAGTGCAGAAATAAAGGCAGAAGGTGCGCTAGACTCATGAGTCGCAATTTGAAATATTTGGCTGTAGCAGGCAAGGGTGAAATATGGTGGAGGTTCATTGCAAGTTTGAGACTGCATTTCTGCAAATGGAGTTCGGGCTTGGGTCAGAATTAATGGTCTCCTCAGACACTTATCCATCATGCAATACCATCAGGGAAGCATCTGGTTGGCCTGCAGCATGATAACTACCCCAAACATATAGCCAAAGTCATTAAAAAATATCTTTAGCGTATAGAAGAACAAGGAGTCCCTCGATCTCAACATCATCAAATCTGGTATTCCACGAAAAGAGAGGAGCAACTGAGCCTGCCTAAATCTGCAGAACTGTGGTTAGTCCTCCAAGATGTTTGGAACAACTTACCTGCCATGTTCCTTAAAAACTGTGTGCAAGTGTACCTAAAATAATTTATGCTGTTTTGAAGGCAAAGGGTGGTCACACCAGATATTGAATTTATTTACATTTTTCTTTTACATTTTTAATTTATTTTTATCATTTAAGAAAATGCAAAGTGAGTGACACTCTACATTTTCTAAAATGATAAAAATAAATTAACATGTCTTTTTTGAAGCATTCTCACTTTACAGCATTTATCACACCTGCTTAAAACTTTTGCACAATACTAGCTAAATTAATGTTAAACAGACAATCACATCTTTTATGTATTGTGATGTGATATCTGCACCATTGCTTATCTCCATGACAATCTCTTCTCATACCTCAATGCATCCCAACACTTGAAAAATAAGCTAATCAATATAATATAGACCTAACAGAAGAAAACCAATAAAACCTGGGAAAATAATATGCTTTACAATTAATTGAAAGCACAACACATTGAAAAGAACATTGCAAGACAACAAATCGAGGTCAATAAAATGTTTATATTTCAAGTGTAATGTATACAGAGGTTAAAGCATCTTCATGTGTTATATAGCTGAACTTCTTACTAAAATAAAATGTATTTTATTCCTTTTGTGTACTATGCCAAACCTTCATTGTGACAGCTTCTTGGAAATGAACATTATTTATAGGAACGCACATGGCCAGATGCTGCAGTTGGTATTTTTACTGACGTCCGCCACACTGTACCTCTTTATCTAAATGAATACTCTTATCCAGTATTTGTAAAAATTAATGTAATTTAGACTAAATTTAACAAGTACGTCCTTATATTTTGTTTTGAAGCACTTGTATGCTCTTAGTAATTACCAGTTATTATTCTAGGCTCTAAATCTGTGCTGGCTTGTGTGAATCTATGAGAAATTACCCTAAAAAAAAACATTTTGGTCAGTGAAGTCACAATACATCATTCTGTGGTGTGTTGGTGTGCCAGTATTGGGCCATAAATTGTTTTTGTAGAAAAAAAAAAAGAATTGCTATGTTTTTAATCAACTATTGGTGTACTTGCTTTCCATGCCTGCTGTGTTAGCTGACGTCTCTGAGAACTGTGGGGTGTCAGTTGAGCATTACGTTATTTAGTGGATGAGCAGCAGACTATTGTCTACTATTACACGTCTCAATGTTTTTCCCTTGAAAATGGCTTCTTTTTCTGAAATGTTGAAGTGAGCTTGCAGGTGTCCACCTTCTATACTATACTATACTATACTATACTATACTGCTCAAAATAATAAAGGGAACACTAAGATTACTCATCCTAGATCTGAATAAATGCACTAATCATATGACATACTTTCGTCTTTACAGAGTTAAATGAGCTGACAACTAAATCACACAAAAATTCTCAATGGAAATCAAATTATCAACCCATGGAGGTCTGGATATGGAGTCGCACGCAAAATCAAAATGGAAAACCACACTACAGGCTGATCCAACTTTGATGTAATGTCCTTAAAGCAAGTCACAATGAGGCTCAGTGTTGTTTAAGTGTTCCCTTTATTATTTTGAGCAGTGTATATGTTCAACATAAAAGCTAGAACTAATATTGTCACTTTTGTATGTCAGATGTCATCCACAATATAAAATATTGATGCATTACTATTGGTGTACTGAGCTTTTTCTATATCTGTGTTACACTTAGTGGTTGTACTTTGGGCGACACAATCTTATTGGTGTCTAGGCATCTGTTCTAGATGTTTTCCTGTAGTGAGTTGTGAAATACTATTTATTTATATTGCATACTGTACTAGACCATATTACAGAGCATAAGATATTTCTTACATATGTGAAGCTGTATGATATTCTACAATAAGAACAAATCCTAGGTATAAATTAGTGTACCAAACATCTCAACTTCCCGTTCCCAAGATTTAAATAATTATTTTCCCCCTTTTACCAAATTAACTATTAGTCTTTTTCGGGGCATCTGGTTTATTCAGCCCAGGATTGGACTGGCACTATGCTCTTACACTTTTGCATGTGACCACATGAATCAAGCTGGTGGCCACGCACTAGGAACAGAAAAGAAGGAAGGAATTTAAAGGCAGATAAGAATAATTCAGTCCATGTGGTCTGCCCATTATTCCTGATGTAATTAGTGTGTCTTCATCAGCCCTTGATCTTTTCTTAGATTCAGGATAGTGTTATGTCTATCCCAGGCATGTTTAAATTCCCTTGCTGTATTAGTCTCTGATAGAAGGCCACTTACCACCCTCTCAGTAAAGTAAAATGTCCTTACATTACATCAAAACCTCTGATCCTCTAGTTTTAGATTATCACCTCTTGTTCTAACATTTCTTCACCTTTGAAATAAACTTCCCTCCAGTACTTTGCTGATCTGCAATAAAGGTAAATGGGAGGCGCCATTGGCCACCCGTCCACCAGACATTTGCCTGATGGCCAGTCCAGGCCTTGTTCTGGCTAATATGATAAGGGTGGGGGGAGGAAGAGACATATTTTGCCATAGATCTCAGGTTTCATGAGTTAAAATAGCTCTTGATAAAAATGTAATAACCACAGTAAGTTTTAATAATTGCATATAGCTATTATTTACTATATATATAGATGTGTGCAAACTTGATTTGTCTCATGTTTCAATATACACAATACCTGCATATTCTAGGACCATTGTTAAAATAATGCAAATGCCTAAAATGTGTAAAATACAAAAGTAACAATCCTTTTGGATTCACAGATTTGAACACTTGTTTGGAGCATCATTAAATATGTAAAAGCTAGAATTCTTACAGTTTTCATCCTGCGCAATGCATTGTAATGGAATCCCAAAGAAAGATGTGTAGCTGTCATTGTACCACACCAGCAGTTCCGTGCCTCTGGGGATATCAACACAAGCTCTATAGAAGATACTTGACCTGTTAACAATAAAATTAGATTTCAAGTAAGTTCCTCAGCAATATGTAACAGTCACTGTATCATCAATCACCCCACAAGGACCATTATGTAAAATAAATGAATACATCTAATTTAAGACTTTAAATATAACATGTAAGGTCATACAGTGTGATATGTATTAATTATATTGAAATGGACACCCTAGCTCTGTGTAAATCCAGGAATATCTGGAAATATTAATTGAAAATGTGTTTACGTAAATTTTTAAAAAAATGTGTTTTCTATTAGCGGAACTATAATGGGGAATAGCCTGACAAATGATTTGCACAGCATGATGCATGTGGCCAGAAAATGATCAAACCTGTTGCTGCCATATTACGTGTATACTGAATTAATGAATTTACTGCTTCCACAAGCTGTGGCTTTGCTGCCACGTTCCTATCAGCATTGGCTCTTATTCTTGCATTAGCAATGTATGAGTGCTATCCTAAAAAGATCGATCCCTGCTCCATTATTTGGAAACATACATATTTAAAACAATTACAATTTATCATTTCTTGATCAAATTGTTAAAAAACAGGGAAAAAAATCTTTGGATTGCATGGAAATTTTGTTTATAACCTTTGAAATTGTATGTACTGAAGAAATCTTGACCAGGCTGTAAGATAACTTTTTGCAATGATCAAGTCCAGGAAGCATGAAAACATCATTATTTACACAGGCCAGTGAAAATTGGAAAAAATTGCAGACGTACAAAAAAATATGTGGTCCCTCGACTCATTTTCTGGGTGAAGAATCACTTCTGTTAGTATTAGCCTGAAGTTTCAGATAAAAGTGTAAATAGATGTTAGACCTTAACTTTCATCTTTCCATAAAGAATTGAACATAACAGAGCCATTTGTCTATAATGTAGCACTGCAGACATAGAGGGAATCATTCACCATATTTTTCACTGTGGTGAGATATGCACTTGTCAACATATTTTGTCACCACAAAGTGGCTTGTGGCAACAGAATTATAAAGATCAATAAAAAAGTGCAGATTCTCAATATTTTACAAGCAGCTGCAAAACTTTCATTTATCTTGCTATTGTCTCCATTTACCGCTATATTTTCTCATGAGGGCACTGCTTGCTAAGCAAAAAAATGTTTCTTTTCTATAGGTTTTTATGTATTTCTGACAAAAAAGGGATTTTTAGATTTTTTTACCCCGTTATCTTTCCTTTACATGATCACGATCACGACTATTCACTCATCTCAATGCCTTAAAAATGTAAGACAAGTCGAAAAGATAAAATGAAAAAAAATAATAATAACTTGAGAAAATTGAGAAAAATTGGTTGTACTTTGTATTTTGCCATTGCAAACATTTAATCTTTCACTAGATTCTCTCTAATATAAACAAGGCCCAATGGCAACAAATGTACTAAAAACCAAATGACACAGTTTGCTGAAAGAGCAGAACTGTTTTCAAGCAATGGGTGGTCTCTGAGGGTTGGAGTAGGCCGAAAAAATAGTGTAAGCATACACCGTTTCTTCCAGGCGGATAATGCTTCCAAAACTCGCACAACGCTCTGCATGCTGAAGTACATCAAAGGGATTTTTCTCGTTTCGGATAATATTTCCTTTGCTGACATGTATTTAGTATTGTGGTTGGATGACTCATAAAGATAGTTTCATGGCGTCCCAACGCTGTTGAAGTGGAACACATGCCAACGGACATTATTGTCAGCCTCAAAATAAAAACAAAACGTTCAACTGAGGGTCAATCAATCACACAGCTCTTTGAAGAAAATTCCATTTAGATATTAGAAATCATAACACAGTGAATTCAAACCAGCTGACTTTTTGTGAAAGGGACATCCGTGGTCGATACGAAAAAAAAAAATCAGCTCGAGCCTAAGTATTTGCTTCTCATTACTCCATGAAGTAACTCATTGGTGATTGAACTGAGTTTATTTAAAGTTCTTGGTTCACTGCTCTGTGATCTGAAACACTCCACACTGTACTAGTTATTAACATTGTATCAGACTATGAAGAGATTTTTTTTTAGATTCAAATAACTCTTATTGTTTTTCTTTCCAATACAGCAAGCTTTTTGTTTTGCGGAATCATGATTTGTCTTTTGTGTCCCGTAACTCGCGGTAGCTTGTTTCCAAATATAGTATCAAAGTATCCTGTCATGCTAATTTTTTGTTCAGATTTCTGCCACACCATACCTGTTTTCCTGCAAACAGAACAGTGTTTTTCTTTGAAATATTGCTTGGTTAATCATTTAATGGCTGCATACTGACATCATACTCCTGTGATATCACACAATATAAAATGGCTGGTATGGCACCCTCTTTCCTACATTTGATTGGCTGCTGAAGACTTTGCCATTTCTAATCCCCTTTTCCAGAAATTAATACACATCGTCCTTTCACACACATTTTGCAATTTTTATTGTGCAATTTCATATATAGCCACATAGGGTGCGCATAGGAGGATCCTTCCTGTGTTAGCACTAAATACTTGTATATCGAAAAAAAGAAAAGAACTCTACTTGGCGTACAGTGTGAAACATGCATTTATGTTAAATTACATATATGGGTCATTAATCTGTGGTTTCGCTTGGGCTGTCTACCTTTTATCCCTCTCTGTGATTAGAAAGAAATAAATTACCTGTACTGAACAACAGTCAGATTCTGTTCTCCGCAGTGTCTGGCACATCGGACGTACCTCATCCAGCTTGACTTACTGGGTTCTCCTCCATCTATAAAATGCTGCAATGTCCCATCTTGGTCATATATCTGCAGAACAGGTTGGAAGGTCAATTAGTTTAAAAAAAAAGACTCAATTAACAATCGTTTTCACTGTGTAGCCAATGCCTCGCTATATCTTTTGCAAGAGTTCATCCCTCCAACATGTGTCATTGTTTTACAGCTGAGTCTTGAGGTCTAGTTGACATGACAGTGAAATACGTTGTAATGTGTTCGAATTGTGTTTCTATTCAGCCCAATCTTATTGTAAACATAATAATATAGCATTATATCTTGTGATGCTTCCCAAGGAATCATTTTAGCTTACTGTCCAAAATTATCAACTGCCAAAGACTCTTAGTTAATGGGCAGTTACTTAATAGATGGCACATAGGAATGATGATTATAGGGCACAAAGCTGCCAAAAAAGGAACATACCGAGTCAATGTGGTCAGCTAATAAAATGGTGATATTAATATGATATATATTGTGTCAGTGACTCACTATTGCACATTCATTCAACAGACAAAACATATTACATGGTAGATAATTAACTTATAATGACATGTGGAAATATTCCACCCTATATGTTATAAAATGTTGTCCGTCACTGACATATATTGACATATTTTAACATAATCACAATATACAGTATTTTAGGGAAATTCACAAGAATATTTAATCACGCTACATTGATGTGCTCATCGTTCCCTTGCTGTTGATCTAAACACTAACCTAAATACTAAACAAAAACATGTATGAAGGCAACTTAATGATTTGGGAGGAACACTGGCACCTCGTAATTAGGGTAAAGCATCAATAAAAGTTGCATGTGAAAGTTGTGGTGCTTATTGCATCAAAAAGAAATGTTTGCCCAGTGAGACATTGTACACGTTATAACGAGGAATATGCAGAACTGTATCCTTAAATAGCCAGTTCTTTTTATCTGATGGTGCGTGTCCTTACGAATGCAGCAAGAGCCCTTCTTTTCACAAACGGCTAGAATTAGCGAGCCACAGAATAGAGCTGTTCATCATGAAGCATTCATTTTCATAAGGAAAATCACCCACACAGCAGGATCAGATTAGGAAATAGCCCACTGAAATTGGGCGCTGATACCCCAAAGTTTAAATAAAGGAGTGGGGCAAATGGAAATTTAATATGACAAAAAAAGGAAACAAGATGAGATGTTCCATGCTCAAAACAGATTCTGCTTTTCAGGTTAACTAAATATAGATATTTGCATTAATGCCACAAAAATGCTGATTGTATATGACATAATATATCTGGAGTCATTGTTTTTCATATGTGATGTGTAAGTAAAAACATAGAATTTGTGTATGCTGATTCCAATTAGATTTAAGACATTATTTTGACTTAAATCATGTGAAGACAGACGGTTGTTTGTTTATCAGAAACAATAAGGATATGCTTGGCACTTTTTGTTTCCATTTTCTGGTTAAGAACCTACCTCCTACATAGAACATGGCCGAGGTCTCTGGGATTTATTATTATATGTACACTTTACTGCATTTGGCTACATATGTTTTGCTTTTAGTTGTTTAGATAAATAAAAAACATTACAAACCCATTCATCAGCCGAAGGACACAAATGCTACTATAACGTCAAACATATCAGGTCTACCAAAAGGAACATGTGTCTATTATTTTGTGCTCTGGATGGAGGAAAAAATAAAATTTTGGTAAAATTCCACGCCAGAACTATTCTTATGCTGTAATACCAAATATTAGGTTGTGAGATAGCAGTGTTTTGTTATCTTGACGTCTTTGATTTGACAAGCAGTTTAGGAGGTTTACCAGAGAAAATCTCTTGTGTAGCAGTTAAACACCACTTGGTAAATAAACATATTGTTCTTTTGATGTTCCAGTTAAGAGATATGCTAATCCCTGATATGGGTAATCTTAGGTCACACTAAAAATACCTTCAGCTTCTGAATTAGACATGCTATGTTAAAACAGTTAAAAAATATATATATGTAGCTATTTTGCTGCTTATCTTCTATGGAAAGACTTTCATCTTCAGTAAAAATTATGCTTAAAATGTTTTACTGTCTTATTCTTAAATTAATAAAATACTATAAATAAGGTTAATGGGGAAATTGGTTCATTTATAAAAATGTATGTGCACAAATAATCTAAATTAAATATTAGAAATATGGATAGCCATTGAAATCCATTTCACAGCAATTATGAATAATAGAATGTATTTTTTACTGTGTAATAATAGAAAAATAGAACATTTTACATTTTATATTAATTTAATGAAAATCGCTTCACAAATTAGGTATACTATATCAGCTTTAACCTCCTAGGAACCTTTTTTCTGGTTTAATTCATAATTAAACCTACAAACTAACAAAAACTTAGTTTCCTTTTATACTCACTG
>VKOC01022997.1:0-15346 GCA_009364415.1 Spea multiplicata
GCTGTGAAGCGCGCACCAGGGGAAGACGGACGCCTCCCGCTCCCACTGCAGGACTCAACAAGGTAAGTAAGGGGAAGGGGCAGAGGGGGATCAGTGAGAAGAGGGGGGCAGTGAGAAGGGGCAGAGGTGGTAGATAGTGATACAGGGGGATAGATAGTGAGAAAGGGGAGTTTTGTTACAAGTGTTTATTCCTTGTTTGGGATGGGGGGGGCGCCATAGGAGTAGTCCGCACAGGGCGCCAGAATACCTAAGGCCGGCTCTGTCTGTAAATGCTAGATATGCATCTCTTGGACAACTCGATACTCGGGACGTGGATTACAGCATTGAAGGGGTTAACACTGCACTGTCGCTCTCCCATAGAGAATAAAGGCTTTTAGGAGTGGTACATTTGTTGCATGATTTAGAGCAGTTGGCATGTCCTAACATCTTAGCCTTCCTCTAGTAGGCATTCAACAGTCAACTCAACCTGCCACTGGACTCCGGATCACCATGAGACATCTCTGCCAGATATAAAAAGATTAAGATTTATAATCCACGTAACACCAAAAAAAAAAGACTAGATTAATGGTTACATACTGTAATAGTACGGCTTTCACTGTAAAGAACACATAAAGGAGGACAAAATGAAAGGTGTGGAACATACATTATACATAATAGATGTGCCAACTTCCACAAAGAGCGAAAGGTTCAAGTGCCCAATTCCATTACATCCTCTTGGAGTGTAAGAGATAAGCCTGACAAATAAGGTTGACCATAAACTGGGTTAACATTGTGATAAGTGTTCCATAATTTCATCTGTCAACAGCAGAAGTGCCGTTAATGAAAGATGGAGAACAGGCATTACAACCACATATCAGTAATATACAGTAGCACATAAACCTGTGCTGCGACAGGGAAAACCACAACAGCGGCCATTCAGCAGTAAGTATACGTTTAGCTGTTCGTTGCGGCCATACAGCTCCTCGAATCCAGCATTCGAATACAAAGGACTAGCCTTCATGGGTACCTGTCACTCTAAAGATGTGCCTCTTGCTCTCATCCGCCAGGATTTTTATCATCTGTCTTTGACTGGATGTAAGTTAAAAGCCAGAGTTGTGCTTCACTACATCCGTGAAGGGGCGATTGTTCTGCTGTTAGGCCACAGAGGAATACCAGATCCCCGATTTTATTATTTTGGGGCCATACTTCCAGAAGAGAAATTTGTAGCCACTTCCTTCCCTACCAATTAAAACCAAGGAGGGAACTTCAGTGGTTGTATATTGGGAGATAGACCAAGAAGTCTTCAAGGGGATGTGGGGTCAACTCACATCCCCCATCAAAAGCCAAGTCTTCAGGGACTCTGCTCCAGTGTGGCCATAGGCCGGGCCAGTGTGGCAAAGTAAAATGCGCCAAGGAAGAGGCTATGTACTTATGGTGTGCTAACTGGCCCAATCAAATGAGCATGTCAGGTAGATCTAACCTGGGGACTCTATAAAGACGTGCCAGTCTTCCTTGCGTCCTCAGACTTATGAACAGAGGTACGAGCTTTCGTCCTCTCACAGGTACTCACTTTATATCATCCATAAGGCAAAGTAGTGATATAGTTAACATATTCTAGCCTACTTACTTTCCGTAATAATATTGATGAAGCGCTTCACAATACGCACACAACACAAACAATAGATGAAATTTTGAATAATAACAGGTTATGCATGTGACATTCATTTCCTAGCTATAATTAGAGAGCCAGTAAAGATCTTTAGGCAACCGCACCTATTAAAACGTGCTTTGAACAGCACAATATAACAGTGACATTTAGTGTGCTACAAATGACACATCAGGTGTTGAGACATTATTTTGAACATATATTTATAAAAGCAGCTGTAAATTTGTACTACTTTGCTAGCGGCAAGTAAGAAAGCCATTTTCCCCCGTAGTAGGCCAGCCCAATTTTCTTTGTGCTATAGTTACACTTAGGTGGTAAGCTAAGCGTAGCAGCTCATGGGCAGCCCCAGTATGCAACAGGAAAGTCATCTGAGCAATAGTTTTCAACAATCACTCAGTAGAGGACTCAGAGTGCCCCCAAGTAGCTAGTTGTCTACTTCGCCAACTACATATCTGTACTCTAGGGGTCAAAGGCGTGACAAGAAAGCATCGCATTACATATAGTTAATACCAAGTATGAACAAAAAGTCTCATCTGCACCAGTTGAACTAAAAATTCCCATTATCCTCTGCTAGCTGGGTGGCAGAAGCTGAACTCTAGGAATACTGATGTGCCTGAAGGGATCACTTCTTATGTGAGTGTACAATCTCACTTCCAGAGTACTCCAAACTGTTACTTTTCACTTTTTTGGAGCTGCCACATATAAATTGTAAGGTAATAAAATGTAAAGTAAGATAAAACATCTGTAAACCTAACCTGTTTTAAATGAAGTAAGTCTCTGATGCTACTTGGATGAGCTGACCATGGTGGTGCACTGCCCAACCCCGAGCCAGTCCAAACTCAGAAAGATATACAAGAAAACCCAATGTAAGGGGAGGGGGCATTTTAACCCATTCAGCTCCTCCTGACAAGCCAAGCCTGGATCTACTCAACATGCATAGTTCTTATCAGCAGCCTCAGGATCAAACGGCTAAATATAAATTTTTTGTCTATATTAAGGAAAATTGTAAAACAGGCTGTGCAAAAATCTATGTATGTCTGGAGCTCAAGTTTATTCAAAATCATTAAAAACTCACCATGTTTTCAGACCAAAAGTACCGTCAGCATTTTGTAAAGTGAGAGGCTACCAGTGTTCGATAGCAGGGTTCATTCTGCAAGAGAAACATAAGGAGTTACTAATAGTGAAAAAGCACTTTATGAGAGACAATACACGAGATAATGGTTATTTATGGGAACAGATATTAGCCTTTTCAGAGCAGCCCCAAACCACATAGAAATGGATCTGCTGCTTTTCCTAAATCCTATATTTACAGTTCAACACACAAAAAAAACATACAACAGTGTTATAGGTAAAAATAAGCGATATAGAGATGTGAAATGTATACACATGATCTTCCTATTAATCTGTCACATAAATTGTGAATCAATGAAAAGCTGTGTAAATCTTATACAGTGACCAATGCCCACCTCCCTGAGATGCTTAACACCTGGCTGGAACCAAACATAATGCATTACATGTCCCTGTCCCGGCTGTGTTTGTGATTTCTCAGAACCACCATATAGGACCATCAGACGCAAGACCTCTGTCAGATGAATTGAACATGAATATTCATGGGAGATTCATATCCGACTTGAAAGTCGAAGCTTACAGGGTCCTAGATTATACCAGTAAGTCCTCCCTCCTCTTGTCGGCTTAATCATTATTGTTGACTAGCTCAGGCTGCTTTTTTTTAGAAAACGTAATTAATATGCAGGTTTTGTCAACGAGCTCAGCTTTGCCAAGATTAAAAAGCAGCTCACTTATAAACCAAATACACCTACAAAACTATTACACCGGTCACATATTTACATGTGTAGGCTACCCGTATTCGGACTGAGTTTCTCCGCCGTAGAGCTCTTCCTTGCCGCTGAAAGCTTAATTGCTCAAGGGATTAACCCTAGCCGAGACTTAGTGTAGGGGTAAAACAGAACTGACTTTATTGAGGACAGCATACACACACATTATATATATATATATATATATATAATATATATACATACACACACACAGCAAGCATGATAGGATTATACCATTAATACAATCAACCACCAAACAGCCCGGCACCGCCATACAGTTCTATGGCCAGCAAGGCCCACCCAACAAAGAGATCACTATTTCGGTGTTATACCGAGGGAGCAGCGTCAATCCCGGGGTACCTTTGGAGAGCTCAGGGTCCGAACAGTCCGCGCGGTAGCCGGGCCAGAGTTCCACAGCCGCGGCTGGGTAAACCAGGATTCCTGAACAAGCTCCCTCTCTGTAACCACCACCGAGTGTCGCCCACCACGCGCTTAATGTAACCTCAAAAGAGCGACGTGGTGGGTCAAAGGATGTCCGTAGCGACAGAGTTTCAATTGTCCGCGGGCATCGCCGTGGTTCCTAGCCGCTGCGCAGTTCCATGAATTTGCAGCTAGGTCAGGCGCATCGAGCATTTCCTGGCTTGTAGAGCCCCCATAGCAGGCTAGTCCATGGAAGTCTGGTTCTGGCAGACCAGACCGGTCACCCTGTGCCCCCCAATGCAGGCAGGTAAGGAGCCTCCCCAGGAACAGTGCCCCTCTCCCCAACTCAAACATACCCTCATGAGTCCTCAGCCTTAAAGGGTTAATGTGACATTATACAAATGATTTTGGAAGCCTTTTATGAATATTCATGCACATATCACATCCAAAGCTAGAAGAAAGTATACAGCTTAGAAGACAAACTAGGAATGAAGGGCACTGTACTCAATTATTTAAGTGAAAACAGTATACACTGCAGAATCCCCCCTATATGCATCTGCCCCATTCCCTGCCCCCAGCTTTTCTGAGCAGAAGAAAAGTGTTCAGGCGAACACATCTCCCTCCATGTGATATACTTATTGACGGTCAGCTGAACGCTGCCCTGGCAAACGCTGAGGACAAAGCCTACTGAGACCCCCAATGAATGGCTGCTTGAAGCAAGAATCATAGGACCACAAAGGAGGAGCGCAGCTGGAGCTCCTAGTTCAGGTGCCTTTCATTTTGAAGAAAGCATATTGAGATACTCACAGCGTACTAGATTTAGTGCCGGGGACATTAAACTGCCCCTGTTTAACCTATACAGATAAAATCAGCAGTTATCACTGTATGTAATGTATATATAACAGTTAAGGAACCCTTACACACAGCTCACAGAAGTCACCACTCCCCGAGGGCATCCACCAGCCTGCAAATGTTACATAATGCAGAGCACACCAGGGCCTTCAAACAAATAACACTAGTTTAATCCGACACGGAGAGCAACAAATGAATAATCCCGGGATTGGAAAACACTGTAACATCAGGATTATTCACTTGTTGCAATCTATGTAGGATTAAACTAGCATTTCTTTGAAGTCCTGGTGTGCTCATTGCTCATATAATATATACACACCAGCACACGCACAGGCTCATATATAAGTACCAGTCTCCCTTTAAAGAACAGGATATGTCCCTAGGTTAGTAAATAATGTAAAATTAGCATTTATATTTATTTTTTATTGACAGATCGACCAATTTATTACATGTCATCAAGTTCTGATGTCTTTTACAAGATGCCAATTAAAGAAGAAACAATAGTGGATGTAATGGTTACCTGTAGAGGCATCACACGCTGTGTAAGGAATATCCGAGGTTTGACATCTGACACTAGACGAGCTGAGCAGTCTCTGGGATACGCAGTAATTCCCAGAAGATTAACGATGCAGCCCAGGTAATGCCGGTGATCCCCTGAGCCTCGGCTTCCAACAAAGTGTAGGAGCACGAATGATCAGTCATCATCTGAACGCAAGCTGCCTGCCATTTAAAGCTTTAAGACAGTACTGCTCGTTCATTTACGATTAAATAAGTTATTGTGCAATTAGAAGACAAAAAACATTTGCCAACTGCTTACGTTTTGAAGAAAATAACTCTTTGCAGAGGATGAGGAAATGTTGCGTGCAGGCAAAAAACTCATACCATGTTATTAAAGAAACTAGCATGGAACTGAAGTGCTTTAGAAGCAGATTATTACAATAGATGAAGAGGTAGCCTCATTACCTAAAACAATCATATACTTAACTTCAGTTTTAATGTAAACAAATTATATCTGCTATATAACCATAGGGTACGGGGAAAGCAAGTTTGGATTCAGTATTAAAATGCTGTGTCCAGTTCATTCTTCTACCTGGCTGTTTCCTCGCTGCTGAAATGTAGAGCTTGGCCTCGTTTTATGGCTTGCTTGCTCACTGCTTACACAGATCTAGGAATCAAAGGGGGCAAGGGATATTTGTTTCCATCAAGGAGGACATGCATCTTTAATCAGGCCCCAGATCAAAGAAACAAATGAATAAACGAAAACATGGAAGAAGCAGCAGACCATAGAGAGACAGGTGGATTATGAGGCTCTGACTACCTTCACATCTATTATTCATTCTTACAGAGAGCTATCACTACCAGCGCACTCACATGGAGAAGAGAGACCAGTATGAAGTTCTAACGGCATGGCAATGCTACTTGGCATTTATGAAAATGATGAATTTAAATCATTCCCATCTACTGGTGGTTACTACGACTGCATGCTGATCCAGCAATGGATTAATATTCAGCACAATTCCACAGAGTCAGTACAATATAATATTTCATGCCTGGCCTTCACTGTCATTCTCCACTACTTTTCTTTTATGTCGGTTCAGTTGTACGGAGTGATTAAGTATCAACATTGATTTTGGTTGCTGAGCTTATAATTTGGCTGTGCCTTCATTATGTCCTGGAATCTGTGTGGCCTCTCCCGGGGAACGAGTCCAGACGCTTTTCGAATTAGCGAATGTGAAAACAACAACTTGTGCTGGTGGAAAATCCTAGGAGCCATTCTAGGTCACTAAACCATGCCCTAACTTAAATAGAGCATAATGATCTGCGCTTTCAGATCTGGAAAACAGAATACCACTATACGGCACTACATGCAGGGAATAGAACCGTTTAAAAATGATGTCCTTTGATCTCCTAGAACATCAAGGAAAAGACATGATGGGCCAATGCACCTCAAAAAAAATTAGTATATTCACCGATCAGCAACCAGCTGATAAAATTAATTCCAGTCTCTGGGCAGTCCATATTTGAACATAATATTTCATAAACATTCAAGATGTGGTTATCTTTTTATTAGCAGTTTTAGTGATTATAGCCAACATAATAGTGTACAAATGGCAGCCATCAGACCCTATTACAAACAGCTTTTTGTTGAGAGCAATCTAATAGAAACTAACAGAAATTTGAATTTATATTACATGTCTTGATGAACACACACGAGGACATTTTTCCTCAACCTTCAACCTCACAAAGACTGGGTGCCATTGAAAATCTGTATCATAGCATGGGAGTTTGGGCATTTATAGACCTGCCCGGAGAATCTGTTTTGTGGGATCATTCTGAGATAATCAAAATACGGTAACAATGGAGATATTGCAAACGATCGTCTCTCTACAGAACGAAATATACACTGTGACCCCGCTCACAACTACCGCAGGTAGAGATGTTCCTCACCCCGAGATCACTAACCCCTAATACACTAGAAGAACCATTTGGCTATTAAATTATTGCTGCATCAAATTATTGTCAAGCCAATGTTTGTCAATAAACAACCATCACCTGGAAAGAAAGTAATTCTGGTTTCAGTTGATCTTCAACCCTACATTTCTGAAATCACTGACGCAAAAAGCATAAAACGCTCACACTGTCTATCTTTGTCAACTAATTTTTATTTATTTTTTTACTTGATTCTGAAAAACATTCATCTAGACATAAGGTACAATTTAAGATAACTTAACATATTGGGAGTTGCAGCCCAATAGCATTGAGAGGGTTACTGTAGGTGAACCCTAATTATTTAAGTGATAATTTAAATACACAAAATACACACCCCACACCCAAAAGCACAGGGCGGCTCGTAGATCTACTACAAATTTGTACACAGACAGGTTAGAAAACAGAATTATTCAGGAGGGTTGCTTTTACTGCTTGTCTCGCTTATACCAAACAGGAAACAACAACAAGTACACAACACCTTATTCAAACGTCTGTACACTTACACCTCAATATTCTTTCCAATGATGCCTACAGTCACACCCTAAAACGCCACCCCTAAAGAATGGGTCATCGCCACACAAAAACGCACACGAATAAGAAGCTGTAGACGGCATAAAGGTTGTTTATTATTATTGGGGGTTTTTTTACGCATTATTATTAACAATTGTATGGTGTAACTGCAAACTAAAGATAACACACGTTACATCATATCAGAGGCAAGATTAACTGGATTTATTCCATGATCACGCAGAAAACTATTTTTTACATTGGTTTCAGAGGTACAATGAAGATATGTTTTTTTCTGGTTAAATTTGAATTTTAAAAAATTAAGTAATAATTTAAGTCATCATTTCATTCAGGGCCTGGCGTCTAAGTGGCATTGGCACTTTAAAGTCAAAGGCGGTCAAATAATGTATAGGGCGGATGCCTGCTGCATACCATGGCAGCATCTTAGGTTCTTATGGTTTCGTAAAACGCAGCCGCATGATACAGGACCTGATCAGACCCTATCATCTACCAGACCATGGAGAATTTGCCTGGCGTTACCCGTGGCCAGTCCCGGTTTCTGTTATAACCATGGACATTTGTGAAGCGCAGGTGACCGGCGGCTCAATGAAACCAATATTCTTAGAAATTAAGGAGAAAATAATGACCAGAAATTTTAAGATCATAGTGATGCTGATGCACCCATTGCGTGTTTGTGTGCAAAGACGAAAGTAAAGCAATCGCCATGGAAACCAGTGAACTGTTTCTGCCGATAGCTTACAGCTGCTCCAGAATAGCTTTTTGCAATTATGGTGCTTGATATAATAAGTACGAAGTCCCATGTTAAAGAATATAGTACTGCATACAGAGTGGTTAGCATTGGGTGGGGAGGGACTAGTTTTATATCATTTTGTTTGATGCTATTTTCCTGCTGCTCAAATACCACACTAAGCTGTTTCTTTATGGCAATGCTGACAAAGTCTGTTCCTCCATAGTCTTTTATTGGAGTGATTAAGATTGAGCCATTCTACTGTTTCTCACAAGGCTCTACGAAAAGGAAACTTAGCTCATAAAAACGGCAAATATGCAGCGGTCTAAAAACATTATACAATAACCCGATCTTTAAACAAAATATTTAAAAACGCACACTAAATTTGATACTAAGTAATGAAACTGGTGGTGGGAGATCCCATTTATAATAAAGTGAAACTTTAAACACAAATCTGCAAACTGTAATAACCCCATATTACTAAGAATGACTATTAACATCGACACGAACTACCAGCGTCTGCTTTTTAACTGGACAGAACAAGCTTCTGGTATGACAGCCTAGCCGAAGCCTATCAACCATAATGACAAATGCTAATTTTATCAATAACGTAATACTTAATAACATATAATCTCTGCTCCATAACCAAGAGGTTTCACAGTCAACCGGCTATCATTAGATTATGTATATACAGTTTATCTATATTGGCTGTGTAACCTCTTGTGTGTGTGTGTGTATCTATATATACATACATACATACATACATACATACATACATTTACGAATATATACATATATATCCCATTTACACACACACACATATATATGTGTGTATATCTATATATGTATAGATATACACTCACACGTGTATATACTGTATCTTGTGTTGATCCATAAATAGACATATCATGGCACCCATCTGTGGTTCGATTCTAGCTGACTGAACGAATTTCGTGTCTATGTACATTCTCTGATTCATGCCTGCTGTCACTCCATTGCTCCTGCTTGTAGTCTCCTTCGCCCCCTCCCCCCCACCTTAATATAGCGACCCCCGTCTCCGTGTATCAGGACTCAGCCAACACTCACCTACTCCGGTGCTCTCTCCGCAGCCGTAGATCCTTGAAGACAGCAGAAGAGACCGAGATTTCACGTAACCCACCACAGCGATACGTCACTCGGAATAGGCGGTAACCAAGGCGTGGACGGTTGTGAAGGGACGGGGAATCCGATCTGCCTGAGGAATCATAGGCTGTAACGTGTGGAACGCACCCGGTGCATTCTGGGTACATCGCGTGGAACGCACGTGTAGGCCTATGGGGAAACTGTAAACGCAACGCAATGGATTAGGTGAAGGGAATTCATTAAGAGCGTTTGTCTTGGTAATAATTGTGTGCGGAATATACCCAATTTAAATGTATTTTTTTTTCACATCAAAACTACTGACATGTTTTTGTAATACCTTTTCTTCTTAATAGAATCCTTAAATATACCGGTATATTAGAATCATGACTCTATATGCATAAGAGTCACGAAGGAGTAATACTGTGGATGAATTAAAGGAACATTATTATTTTTATATAATTATGTTATTTTATATAATTATTTTTAATATTAAGATAATAAACAATACCCCATAATTTATCTAAGAACGACTGCTCATTGTGTGTATATATATATATATATATATTGCAAGATTATATATATATATATTATAGTTCTTTCCAATTAAATAACTATTTTGATCACATGTAAAAGAATACGTATTCAGGCCACATTACATTAACTTAGTAGAAGGGTTTCAAACTGTGCTTATCTACATAATGTGCATTACAGAGATATTCTGTGCTATTAAATACAATTCTACTAATTTCTAAATGATACAGTGCTGTGCAGCAAAACTACTTTCAGAAATATTCACCCCACCGTTATGTGTATTTCCCACAACGCTCCAAACCTTACACAGCAGGCTGGTATCAGAACCTAAAACTGATGAGACCCATAAAGGACCAAACAGCTGTCCATGAATGGTGATCCGTCTTCTGCACCACTGTCCTAAGCTCTGTTATAAAGGGGTTCAGTGGACACATCCCAAAACAAACCTATTCCTGTTAGTGAGAATTTGTGGCCACCTTACCCTTTCATAAAGGCTCATTTGGAAGTATGTCCTTTTTACTACTCATATACACTATTAAGGAGGGTAAATATCCATTGGCTTATTTTGACAAACCTTAAAGTTCCTGTATGGCAATAAGTCTTAGGAACACCGATTTGTTGCAAAGCATGTGATTTATTTGCAAGCATATAAATCAAAGTCATTGAAGAAAAAAAAATCCTAGCTCCCAATTGGAGCCATCTCTGGCTATACTTTGCCCAGACTGACCATCCTAACTACTGACTTCACTTCCCTGCCCAGTTAAGTCGGGACCTGGAAACCTCCCCAGACAGTACACTTGGCTCAGGGATCTTCTTCAGGGCCTCTCCTTGCCCTTGGAGCACAGGGGCAACTTCCTCTTCCCCCAACAGTCTCTCTGATTATCAGGCTCCAGGGGTTTTTAATGCCCAGCACCTGGCCTGATGTAGGCTTCATCATAGTCCTGGATAGATCCTGCAAACACAACTTGGGTATCCAGTCTGCTACAATACTCCAAACGTTCCACATCACACTTGCTTACCGGAAAGGATCTGTAGAAACCGAATGAACTTTGTCCTGCGTTTTCCTTTTCATGGCTTCTAGGTCTTTTGGCAGAGATCAAGTAAGTACTTGTGAGAGAAGGAAACTTCTGGCCTTAAGCGCTGTCATAACCAGTTTCAAAAGTGTATAACTGTTGTGAATATTTTCTCCAATTTGGGAAATGTTGCTTATAAAAAGCATATTCCACAGTTAAAAAAACGCTAACAAGATAGTACCTGACTATCACGGCCTATATCCAGCCCATCCCAGAGACTCGAGAACTGAGCTTTCATCATGGCTGTTGTTTCGTGGTCAGTCGTCAGGGTCCGCAGCTCCGGACCTGACGAAGCTACTCACCCGATGTCCGCGGGTACTGAATCCCACGACATGTCTCCAGCTTCTTCCTCCTCTGTCAGCATGCCTGCCTCTAGGCGCGAGCACGCGACCTCAACAAACTTTATGCGTCTCCGAATGGAGATGCCGGGGAATGCGCACAGATGACGTCACGACTGGGGGCGAGGCTTCCCCCAGGTGGCAAGTTTAAAATCCAGCACAGAGCATAGCTTAATACTCAGTGACTGTTTCCCTATTGAGCTTCCTGTGCGTTTATTTGATCTCCTAGAGCTATTTTGTGTACCAAACCTGGCTTTTCCTCGACTCTGCTGCCCTCCGTTACCTGACCCTTGGCTACCAAACGGTGTTTCTGATTTTCCTGGTTTCCTGACTCTGGCTTCCGATTTTGACCTTGTTGCTCTCTATTATCCTGACCTCGGCTATGTTCCTGATTACCACTACTTCATTCACCTTATACCAAGCTGCATTAAGCTTTCTGTCACGTCCTGGGGTTACGTCCCTACATATCGGACTCCACCGTTGTTCCAGCCTCACATCAGTGCTTGAGCAACTTTGAAGGAACGAATCTGGGTAGCAATAACGATAAAAGTTAGTGATATGATTTAACAATAATCAAATCACTAGCAAATGCCCATATATTCATATCTTTATGTTCTAAAGAGCCACTTCCCTTACATTGTATTTTTAAGGGCAGGGCCAAGCCTAGGGTCACTGACGCCTAAGTGCAAAAACTATTGTGTGCCCTCACATATATAAATATTTTTTTGTGGCTAAAGGTGCATGTTTTGAATGATAAGCTAACCTGCCAAAAATCCAGAGGGTGTACTATTAGTATTTCATCTCAGGTCACAATAATTAGTCCTAAGCAATGTTAACTAAGCCTTTAGTTTTATGGGGCTTCCTTATGTGCTTAACGTATATAAGAAAGACATAGATCACTCACTCATTTCTGAATAGCTGTGCTCGCATTCCCAGAGGCAAAACATAGCAGCGTCGCGACTCAGTTCCTTTAGATCACTGCCAGATAATCTTTCAGTCTGGATTGCAGCTCCACGTCTTCATACACCTAAAGAAACCACCTGAGGAAACATACATACGTTTAGGGTTCTTTTGAAGAAGTCAAAACTGGGGGATAGAGTCAGCAACATGAAATAAATTTATTTTTGGTTAATATTTGAGAGATAAATAAAAAGAATTTAGTCCTAACAAGGCTGAGAAGTAGAAGAAAGCAAGAATGGTATTAGCCAAATAGCATGGGAATAGCTATGTTATGCTTTTAACATTATTTGAACAATTTCAGATAATATGGGAAAAGTTTTTTTTTTTATTTTTTTTAAAACTGCATTCCTGTTAGTCTGATTAATCCCAACAAAACAGATTTAAAAGAATTAAAGAATATAGAATAAATTAATAGCTATCAAGCATATAAAAAATAGCAAAACACATCCTATCATGGCTCAGTATTCGGGCAAAGTCGTGCCTGCTACATTCATTTTAGTCCTGTTTGACTGATCCATCACTATCAACGATCAAGTTTTTTTTTTCCTCCTAACCGTGTTGCATAGTAAAAAAATAATCTTAAAAGCAACTCTTTAGTGTGCTGCCAAACTAGAGCTGGCATTTCTTATGTGGTACATTTAATAGCTGAGATTATTCAGAACATGTATATACATCAGGTTCACATATTGATTTCCTGCTACATACTGAATGGTCGACGTGGAATCTGGCTGGCATCCTTTCCTGATTATAGCTGCATCCATATCCGGTCTGTTTGTGGCACCCGTGGGAAAAGCCTGTATAAATATGTAAAGAATAAGAAAATGAGGAATGCAATATGGTAGAAGATTGTTATATGTATGACATTGGAGCTTGAATGGATAAAGTATTAATAAAATGTACCTCTGAGTTAGTAAATGATATATAAGATATATCATCTCTCATAATCAGTTTGAAAATATTCACTGTAGAGAGATATGCTCTACAATTTGGGAAATGTTGCTTACAAGAAGCATATTCTGCAGTTAAAATAATGATAGTACCTGACAATCGTGGCCTGTTTCCAGCCCATCCCAGAGGCTCAAGAACTGAGCTATCATCATGGTTGTTGTTATGTGGTCAGTGCACGAGCTGCTTCGAAGGAAGGAATCGGGTAGCAAGAAAGGTAAGAGTTAGGGTGACAAATTAACAGCAATCAAAACTTTAGCAAATGCCCATAGATTCATGGGTGATCATCTCACAGGGATCAAAAAGAACTATACACCATACAACCATAACATTATGACCACCTGTCAAATATTGTGTAGGTCCTCCCTTTGCCGCCGAAACAGCCCTGACCCATCGAGGCATGGACTCCACTAGACCTCAACCCAAAGCGTCTCGAAATCAGTGTTTTGAATAATACCTTTATTTGTTTTGCAAAACAGTTGCAAATATTGTATAATTAAATAATCATATACAAAAAAGAAATATTTTTTAAAATATAAGAAAATATATATAAATATATATATATATATATATGGTTATAAATAATGCTGCAAACACTAATAGGATAACCCCAAAATACCTATAGTAGTAAACAAAATATAATAAAGTGTTGAGCCTATAATTATAAAAGTGACAATAAATTACTTGTTACACCAATATAATGTGCAATATGAACAAAAAAACAATATTGAAATTGATTTTCCAGTCTCCATTCAAAATCATGTATCAATATATGGAAACAAAAAAGAAACAAAAAATCATAGTGCTTTCAGCAAATATATGTGAATCAAGTGTATCCTCTATATGATGTTTCACTCACACAGAGATGAGCAATAAGTTTGCTCTGACTTGTTGGGATATATAACAAAGGAGTTTCAGCTCCGTTGCTGCCGAACAAGTTGTTTTAGGACGCCCTCTCCGAATCCCTTCTTCGAGTGTTTATGATTTAAAAAAACAATCTATAGCGCGTCTGAGTCTCTCCGTTCCTTTCCAAGGCGGGCGACTTGCAGGTGTAGCACAGATGTAGCGCGATGACAATAATCCAACACGCAAACGCGTTTCACCCAATCGGGCTTCTTCAGTGACGGGAACGGAGCCGAAACTCCTTTGTTATATATCCCAACAAGTCAGAGCAAACTTATTGCTCATCTCCATGTGAGTGAAACATCATATAGAGCAGGGGCGTCCAACACCTCGAGGTGCGGCCCGCGTAAGATCGGCAGCCAGGGCAACCGATCTTATGCGAGCCGCACCTCAAGCCCTGCTACTTACTTGTGGGAGGGTCTTCTGGACTGCACAGAGGAAGCGGAGTTCATGAGACATCCTACTTCCTCTGTGCTTTAGCAGAGAAGGCAGAGGGAGGCCGCGCCCCCTGCTGAAGTCTGTGAGCAGCATGGAAGAGCTGCAGTGCAGGTAAGGGGGTGGGGAGTTTGTTTGAATGAGTGTGTGTGATTGAGGGAATGAATCTGTGAATGAATGATTATATGAATAAATGAGTGTGTATGATAGCATGGATGTGTAACTGGCTGACTTGGCATGATAGGAGTGTGATTGCTAACAGCAATCACAGTCCCATCATGCCTAGGTTCCAGCACTTACACTTACACTTACAGTAAATGCTGGAACCTAGGCATTATGGGACTGTGATTGCTGTTAGCAATCACACTCCTATCATGCCAAGTCATATTGCTAATTTTGTCTTATTGTGTGTTACCTACTTTTATTAAAAATGTGAGTTTTTATTATTTTTTTAAAGGTGGGGGTCATTTTCGGTTTTGGCTAAGTGAACCCTGAATGTTTTGGTCCAGAATTTTCATTTTAGTTCATCCCTAGAATAAATC
>VKOC01023001.1:0-37995 GCA_009364415.1 Spea multiplicata
GCCTGCCGCATGCTCACCGCTCATCCTGGAGCCACAGTCGTCCCCGGATTGATCACCAGCCGCTGTCTCCACTCCACCCGGCCGCCGCACTGCGTCCTCCACAGCCGAACCACGTGTCCCCCGTCGTTCACCCGGCACCGCCGTCGACACCGCTGCTACACTCCTCCGTCTCTCGCCGGTCCTGTCTCCGCTCCTGCTCAGCTCCCGCCGACTCCTCCGACCCGTTGCCTCTGGACTCAGCCGCTGGGGAGGCCTGGTTTGCCACACCGGACGAGCAGAATCCCTTGCCGCACCGCCAACTTCAGCCAGCAGAGGGCCGAGCCGCTCCTGGAGCCAACCTGCACCTTTTCCCATCACTGCCACTCTGATCCCCTCCAACAATGCACCAACTTTAGGATCCATGACCTGCAAAACAAAGAAAAAAGAACCCCAAACCTGGAAATGCTCACAAGGAACAAAATCAGGTAAGTTGCTCAAATTAATTGTGACAGGATCTAAAATGTCTGCCCATTTATACCTCTCACTAAAACCCCCACCCATCAAAAGCTGCTACCAATCACAACCATTGAAACCCTTGGAGCCCTCCTCCTAGCTCTGTCAAGGCCTGTTCCGCTAAGCTGCGCAGCTCCTCTGGCTACAGTAGTAGCTGATGCATACTCTAAATGGCCTGAAGTAGTACCACTTTCTGTCTGCAACTTCACCACAACTATTAAAAGGCAAATTGTTTGGCATTCCTACTGAGTCTGTGACAAATTATTTTGGTGGAATTTTATAAATTTGGGAGTTTGCATGATATCACTCAGTGTGCGCCCCCTATCATTATGCCAGTAATGATCATTTCGCATGGTTCATGCAAACCATTAAGATTTATTAAAGTCAATTATATCTTGTGGCAAGAGTTCTGTGAGCTTGCATTATGACATCAACCATGTTGTTGTCTTGAATTGTAAATGCTGTTAAATATGATGCAGACACTAAGAACAGGTTAGGGCATCACAGAGGGACACCAGTAGTTCCTCAAAGCTGTTTTGAAAGAATGATGCCGTTTGGTGACAGACAACAGGTCTATTGGGTAACAATAAGTACGTGCTGTGTACACACAAATACTGTTAATTTGCCAGATCGAGATTTTGTGGAATTTGGAACAATCGTGATTTTTAGTCTCATGCTATAAATTCTGTTGATATTGTTCTGTCCAAGGAATATGCATAGGTCAGTGGAGGTGTTCAAATCTGAGGCTATATAAGTCTACCTAGGCACTGTCACATATAGCAAACAAAACTTTGTAGCAGTTCCCTGAGATAGTCCCTAACGTACCCCCCTGGTCCCCAAGGGGTCCCTAACAGCCGTAATCGGGCCCCTTGCTTACTGACCAGCATAATCTCCCCAGAGACAGGAAGTGCTGCCTTCCGTCACCTCATGCTCCCTTACACCCACTGCTTTACCTCCGGGGCTGCTCTTGAAGAGGGGAGTGATCTTTTTGGAAGCTACGTATATATGATTTGTGTTACAGGAGAAATTAAGATAACTGAAGAGAAACATATGTGTGAACTTTATTATTGGTAGTTTTTGTAGCCTGAGTTGTCATTAAATTCTTCCTTTTTTTGAGACGGTTATGAATAGTGAACATATGTGACTGCTTAATTGCATATATGCAGTCACTCATTGACATATTTATCAATCATATACATAGATATAACTACATTAATGTGACTTGTGTCCTGGGAGCAGGTCAGTTATAAAATGGCACCCAGGTGCCTCATTAATGGTGTCCAGAGAAGGCTTTAAACTGTTTGAGAGTCTTATTAAGTTAAAAAAGCATTGTAGTCCAACTGATTCAGCTCCTTGGTAAGCAATGTAGCCATGAAAAATTATATAGGACTCACCAAACTTGGGGTATTTAGATATAGTGGTGAGCTAAGGGATATATGGCCATGTAGTGTGAGAAAAGCCCCAATATTTATACCTTTTTTGCATAATGGAAGTAAGTCTTGTGTCTGCAGCCTCAGTCCCTTTAAGTATAAAAGGAAATACATTACTGGGACAATTGTCATGCAAGTATTATTCACATAGAAACACTCTGCAGGACAAAGAGAGTCTATGGGAGAACATTAATAAAAACAAAAATGTGACCTTGTGTTTTTCAGTAAAGACCACATTCGACTCTTAGTGTTTAATGCAGCCACTATAATGGCTTATTTTCTTTTAACAGGTTGCAAAGCACAAAGTCAGCCTCAAAAAATGTAACATGAAATTCAACGAAAGAAAATGAATTTTGTCTAAATGGGAACCAGTTCTAGTTATATAGAAGTTCATTGTGCTGTTCTGCAATAAAAATTAGAATGTTCCTCAATAAATACAGTTTACCGAAGTGTTCTGTGCCACAGGGGGCAAATGAAAGCCAGCCTAAAAATACATACATACCTACAATCCTGTTATTCAGTCATAAAACCAAAATATACTTATATTTATAGAATGTTTTCTATTTAGTCTCATAGTTAGCCTATTGCACACTGTGTCTCGCCAGCAGCCCCAGGTAAATCCACTCATAGCTTTGCTATTTGTGGTTTCACTTTACCTCCTTTCATTTTTTCACTCAAGCAAATGTAAGATTTTCTGCGAAGAATATACACAGTAACGGAGACATTTAGGCACGTGCAGCTGGACTCAGGGCTGGTTTTAGGGTTTCTGAGACCAGATGCAAACTAATATTCAGAGCTTTTCAGCTTTCACTCAGACAAAACACTAAGCTCCCACTAGCATACGCAAACACACACCGCTCCCACCGCATACCCAAACTCAGCTCCTACCAGACTACACAAACACACGAAGCCTTGGCGATCCTGCACACCCATTCAGATTCCTCTCTGCTCCTTCTGAAGCAGTTTGTGTTAAAACACGCTAACACCGTTGTCAGTTTTGTATATTGTTAATTTTAATATTCGTTTTCACTCTCCCCCTGCTGGTGCTCTCTAAATAAAATGTAATCTAATGTAAAACACCTATAACCACAATTTACTCCGTTACTGAATTTTAGATGGATCACCGCACATTAATGACATGATTAATTTAACAATAGCTTAGCAGGAGTCATAGTAATTACTATTATTATAGTTTATATGAGGGGGAACACAAAATTAGCATTACTATTATATTTAAGATTAAAGTGCAAAATTAACAATAACATGAACAAACAGAACTGAATACTGATGTAGAAGGAGAAGAGGAACTGAAGTGGAGGGCAGGGGCTGGGAGGAATGGTCATCCCAGCTAGGGCAATATCTGACAAAAAGAGAGTGGGGGCCTAAGCTGGGGAAGACCACAGGTCTGTTCCTGGCCTGGGAAGGACTGGAACCTTAGATTTGTCACCTTCTAATGTATCTAATAGAAATCAGACTAGCGGATTAAGACAAAGATTCCACAAAATCTACTGAGCTGATGAAGAGAGTGAACCTTTTGGCTGAGCAGCGCGAAAGACTTTTATTCAAGTGCGGAGATTAACATGACCCTCCTGAGATGGTAATTTAGTTACAAATGCTGCAGGTCTTGGAGCTGGCATGGACATAAAGACTTCAACGGTTCTATGTCCTGCATAAATCTGTTTTTAAACCAACCAGCCTGAACTGTGTTTGGGGGGATGTATGGACCAGATTTATTTTCTACCTTCAATTTTGTAATCTACCCAAGGTGCACGCAAAAACTGCATGCCACTCTCATTGATATCATTGAGATTTCCACAGATACTTTCTTGTAATAGAGACATGGTTTTTAGTATGGCAAGAGTTGAAGGTACTTTAGCGTGTCTAGCTGTACGTGTATGTCCACATGGAACCATGTTTACAATCTGCCAAGAAAGAAACAAAGCTATTACACTACAGGAGAAGAAGACAAACTTCACTACACACGGTCTGATACCGCATAGGTATGCTTTATATTAAATAATTACTTGGAAGGAAAAAAGGGTTTTGACTATTAAATAAAGCTGGCATTTCTTTAGGAAAGGTATATGTATTGCCAAATATTCTGGAAAAGCTTTCATTGCAAATGTACCACAATTCACTTCAACAAAGTTCTGCTGGACTTCACTAACAAGTTAGTAAATGTCTTCTGAAATGCACGTGATCACTTGTAGAAATGTTTTTTGTCAAGTTCAGGATTTGTAATCATGGCACAGTGATTTTCTGGCTAGCAAATTAAGAAGAGAATAAAAGTTTTTCAATGGCGAGGACTGAATTTAACTGTAAAAATTAGGCCTTCTCAGTTTTTCGGCCGTATGAACATTAGAATAGAATCTTTTCAAAAGTGTGTTTAATAAACGAGTGTAATGGAGATTCACATATTATTTGAGTACTGAGTCTATATCAGCAGTATTTCAGCTTTATTGTCTCTTTCCCCAAGCTCGACGTTATCTGATTATTCTGGATTTTTGTGTTTAGATGTTTATTCTAATGGGTAATCGGCTTGCCATTGTGCTACCTCCTGATCCATGGGTTTGTCTTACTGAATGGGGCTCAATGCCGGGCTGCAAAATCATTCTGTTAAACTGCTCTATAGAATTTTGGAAGGGCCTTAAAGTTTGGAATATTATGGCAATGTAACACCTTACATCCCTCACTATGAATACCTTTTCCACCGGCCTTTTTGTATGCTGGTTAGCTCATTAAAGTGGACAATTTTGCACTCTATCAATATTACATTTTCTTCATCCTCTCTATGAAGGGATTTCTTAATTTGTATGTGTTATTCTCAAAAAATATTTATTAACATTAATTTCATTTTCTTTTCTTCTTTTTGTTTCATTGTCATATATTTTGACAGTGTAGTAGGTTGATTTGTTAGATACATGTCAATGGACTTGTCAAGTATTGCCAACAGTTATGTATCTTTTTTTCTGATAAGATGGGTAACGTGTATATATATATATATATATATATATATATATAATCTTTTGTTTTACAACGTCGTTGTTAATTCAAGATGGTCACCATAACAACGCAAGACTTTCATAGAGATCCAAGATGGCCACCAATGTTCCTTGAAAAGCTTGTTTAATGGATACAAACAATTGATTTCACTTTATTAATTATCATTTTAGATGTATTAATAGTCTCAAATGGCACTGCTCCAATATTCTGCCTGGTTGATGCCTTAAAAAAGCAAAATGCATCATGAAATTGGTGTTGTGGAATGTTGGATACCTGTGGATGTATAAGGAATTGTTTACTACAAGGGATCACTTGTTTTATATGAAAGATACTATATTTATTAAACCTTTTCTTATACATATTTGACATTGATTTTGTTTTCTATAGCCTTTTGATCTAATTGGGTGGAATTCCATCTTCTTATCCCTGTGATATGACTCCAACCATTAGTGAATATGTAAGTGTGTAACAAGTTAATGAGCTTTGATAACACTATTGTATTCTCTTTTGGTTTTTTTCCACACTGCTGAATATTAATTTCAAGAGCCATCTTTTTTTATTTTAATTTATTAAGCGCTGAGTAAATTGCTGGCGCTATATAAACAAAAGATAATAATTTGTTTTTAAAACATGAAAGCCAGAAAATAATACATTTCAAATTGGCATTATTACCAAACAGAATATTATGTAATTAGATTACATTTTAAATGTACATTTATTAAATACAATGTTGAACCCTCCCTGATCATGATCCATCCTACACAACACGTAGTTGATTTTCAGGGGGAAATGCATGAAATTACTTTGAAAGAAGCTTACCATATATCTCCCCGAACCACATAGAAAGATTTTGTAGAATATGATATCATGGTGCAAAGCTTGAAAAAAAGAAAAGCTGCCAATCCTGGATTTTCATAGCACAAGGAAGCAATAATAAGTGTCACACTTTATACCAAGCGTCACACTTTATACCATGTTTATTTATTTTATTATTATTTTAAATGTGTTATTCCCTAGAAAGTACGGATGAAAAGATTGCGGACAATGTTCCTTGGTGAAAAATTAATGTCTTTTTTAAAACATTCTGACAGTATAACTGCAATAAGGAAAAATATGTCAAAACAAGCGATCAGACCTAGAGGGAATTACGGTATACAATCAGCTGCTGTTAGGCAAACAGCATATATACAGGGGCTTCACTTAACATGGTCTATCCATATATGCAAAGAAATTCTATTTTTATTTTATTTTTTGAGACACTATTTGTTTTTATTTTAAGCATTCATTGCGTTTTATACACAATTTAATATTGTAAGAGGTTTTTATTTTCGGGTAGACTGTAAAGTTATGTTAAATTTCAACGAAAGTGTTCTTGGGGAACATTGTTGCCTAAAAGGTATAGGAAACACATCAGAACACCTAACTACACATATTATTGGCTCACATTTAGCCCCTTAATACCATGGGTAACATTGAGTCTATTGAGTTCAACCCAGTTGCTGGCGCAGCAAAACCTCACACTGAAAAGGTTCACAATTGTCCCTCAGAAATGGGGAACGTCCTCTAAAATTGTGACCTATTTTGCAAATTATAGTTAATCAATCCTTTTTAACCTTTAAATTCATGGATATCTTATGAGTGTTTAAATGGTATTTGCCTCTACCACTTCTTCTGGGAGGTAGAGCACACTCAGTGACCTAAAGCCCTTCCACTCTTCCTGCCTGGGTGCAGGTGGACACTGGGAGAGAGGAGCCGGCTTCTTACTGGATTAATCAGGTAATACGTGCTTTAGAGTCGGCTCCTTTCTGTCGATGTTTGATGTTAATCCAGGGCTCACGGGCAGCTCAGGTTATGGCAGCCTTGGAGCAGCTCAGGTTACTACTAATCATGCCTACTACAGGATGGTGAGTCAGGGTCCCCTTCCGATCCAAGGCCTTGTGACAATTCTATGTGCTCCTTGATCTGGCCCTGATCATATCTCCTCTCTTCCTTTACTCTCCCAAGCTACATTACTGCAAATGACCAGCATTTAAATTCTAAGACATTTAGTCTTTAGAGAAAAAGTATCATAATGGAGCAGTATATATATATATATATATATATATATATATATATATATATATATAGTCCCCCAGCTTCCCTTTTTTCTGCTTGATATTTCTATGAATCTCACTGCACAGCGTTTAATCACATTTTCTCATTTCTTACGCAGATAATTGGCCAAACAACGTGCAAAGTCTGCAGGGAGAGAGGGACAGTATTACAAATAGAGTTTGTCTGGCCATAATGTAACTGAAAACTATCCAGTGTATTACAATGGTCTACAAACGATTGTACAGAAAAGGTTTTTGGTAATATAAATCTGCACTTTGCCGAACAGGAACCACTGTTAACAAGTTTTTCCATCTCGGTAACTCTAAGCTAAACCACTTCAACCTTTTCCTACAGAAAAACATTGGCCACTGAAATGAAACAGGTGAATAAGTAGAAACACATTTTTTAAAATATAAATATAATCATTTCATCTGACAGTCGTGCTTGGATTTAGTGGATGTGGATTATCTATTGGATAATCTGGTGACATTCCTTTTTGGAATTGTTCTTGGCATGTGCCGCTGCCTGTTGAAAAACACACATGGAATTATTTTGCTGTAATGCAGGTGCGTTTTGCCAATGTCATAGAATCCAAGGTTTCCTTACATTCCAAACACTGTATTATTATTATACGTTTATTGACAAATTGAGAAATGTGTATACTGCGACAACAAGAACCTTATAAAAAACATGCTAAAAGATACAACAGATCAATATACAGTATGTTCAAATCCCAGGGTCAAATTTCTGAATTAAATTGCTCACAAACCATAGGCCCATGTACCTCAGGTAAAGACGTTTTAGACACCTTAGAAGACTCCGAGCTAGTTTTTGTGGTGATGGTTTTTAGAACCTTTTTATCAGAAGGATATGGGAAATATGTGTGTTGCTTGGTTATTGCCTTATCCCTAGACTGCCACAGTCTGACATGGCACAATACATCTGTACAAAATCAGCTTTTGCTAAATCTAAAAACTGATTAAAAGGTTGTGCCTTTCCAAGCATAATACCCAAATGAGGTGTAAAACTCTTATTTTGTATTTGCTTATCAACTTTCTCAACTAAACCATTTTTTGTTAAAGGCTGTCAACAGTTTTTTTTCCTCCACAATATATTTTTCACTGTAGTAGGCTCTTTAGGCCAACAATGCTACCAATTCGCTCTCCCTTACTGACGCCAGCTCTTTATCATCTAAGGTTGCCACTTGGTTAACCCAAACTGTAAGGGGAAAACGCAATGGGACTCCATGTACACACAATTCTAATGTCTGTGATCCAGGGCCGCATCCCCAGATCCTTCCTTCGGACCACGTGTTCTTTTTGTGCAGTGTTCCTAATGCATGATGTCATATTGCTGCGTTAAACAGGCAAACAGGCAAATCTGTGATGGCTGATGGGGCCATGGAGCTGTGGCCTACTGGTAGTCTGATGGCCTTTTGACATAAAAGAAGATAGAACCACGCAATATTTTACACTGAAACCTCATTAGAGTACTTTAAAACAGGGATATTGTAACCTAATTTGTGTGCCCGAAAATAACTACACAAGACTATTTGTTTTATGATACACATCCCTTGCCCATTACAAAATTTGAGGATACTACAGTATTTCACAAGTTAAAGTTACTCCCTGTGTGACAAAACCCTGTATGTCCTCTTGGGCAGCCGGAGACTAAAAAACATGAAGGGGCAAGAGAATAAGTGGAGCTGCAGTAAAAATGACAGGGACACGGAAGTGGTCAGTGGAGAAGGTAGGGAGATATTGAGAGAGAGTGTGAGAGATGTGTGAGAGAGGGTGTGAATGAGAGAGTTTGAATAAGAGTGTGAGAGAACGTGAGTAAGTGTGAGTGGAAAAAACAACAAAATGGAAACGAAAGTTGGGAGCTCTCTGCTTTGGTTCGGTTTGTTTTGTTGAGGTTTTCTCCTCGTTTTCGGACATTCGTACCAATTGACAAAATTGGCAAATTTCGTTTACATTAGTACGAAACCAAATGCACAAGTCAAATTAGTAATATATACAACATTCGCTAATGTTCTGATTCATGACAGGAGCGCAAATGTACCTTATACTGTGTGTAACTTTGAATGTCATGAATAAGGTTGCTGTCATTTCTTCCTATTTTGTCCACTACATTATATAAGCCAAACTGTTGACTGTTATCGATAGATGGCCACTCGAATCCAAATTCTCTTGTTAATTCATATTTAATTAAGTCAAGAGTTTATAATATTTCTCTACCTTCTTTTTTTGGCCAGTGATTCTTCTGGATAGCCTTGTGTTGAGGGCTACTAACATGTTAGTAATGCTGCTTGTCACACGTGAAGGTTTATTTACTTTAACCAGCCATGACAGTTAGATTTATTGAAAACTGTCAAAGAGTGATTTTGACCAAAACCACAACACTACAGAGCCACTATTCATTCTGTTTCCTTACTCTGATGTCCTGTGGAGAGTAAGTATGTGGAGAGACTATAGATTGCTCAGTACTATAGACGGCTATAGACTGCTCAGTACAGGTAAGTGCCGGGCAAAGCAGTGATCTAATCCAATTGGTATTGACTGATTCTTGTGCTATTATTTGTTTGCTATGACTGCAAAAGCCAGTGAATAAAGGTTATACACATCAAATACTCATGTTTAGATTTCCTTTCCACAATGCATTAACTTTATTTTCTCTGTGCATGGGGCATTGCTTGACAAGCAGAATATAAAGCAGAACAGCAGCCGAGGCCAAACATTCACACGGAGGGGTAGGGTGACATTTACCCAATAAATGTGCGTCTTGTTTGATATCAACAAATGGATCTTTTAAAACATACAGCTTCTTATGAAACCTGATACAAAGCTTATTCCATATTACCATCTCACATACAAGCGCAACAGTATACCCAGGCTGCAATCCTAAATCACCATGTTAAAACCAAGCAAATGTTTGGAACAGCAATGTTCCAAGTAACATCTTGACAAGTGATGCTAACAAGAAATAAAATAAATGATAAACGTCACACTTTATACAAAGTTTATTTATTTTATTATTATTTTAAACGTGTTACATTCTGCTTAAAAACAATTCTACGGCCATGTCATCCCATCAGGTAACATAGGGGAGCTATATTGGTATATACATTAGGAGGAACTAGTGCACAGCTATTGGAAAAATACCTTTTGTCATGAAGAACAGGTAGGGCAAAACAAAAAAATTCAGCCAGGCCAAAAAAAAAGATTAATATGATCTTGTATACCTGTATTTGTGAACTATTGACAAGTGGACAAATAAGAGTTACTATCAAGGCATCCATCCCTGGATATCATGATTTCTTCTTTGCTATACATCACTCTGCAATTTGTGTTAACCCGCCATACCTTCCTCTTTTCCAAGTATATCCATTCTGTAACTCACCCATTCCTGAACCACTCATTTCATGCCTAAACCCTCTTTGCTTAGCATACCCACACTGCAACTGCAATTGTTACTAGATGTGAAACACCTAATTCCTGTATGTAATCAATGGATCTGGTCCTTTGTGGGGCAGCCCTATCAATTCGGAGGCCTTTTGCTCTGAGCAGCAATGTAGTTGCATTTGTTCATACATCCAAAGTGAATTCATCAAAAGCCAGTTACACTGGAAAGACGTCATCACAAGAGGCAAGATAAGAGTTAAACTGGAGGCAAACTGCCACACCATCCTCTTTAGCACAAACAGGTGAGCGGTGAGGATAATACGCTGAGTACCGCAACTTCACAAGCATGTCTTCAAGTGTTTAAGACTCTCGCCACTTACTTGAATTTTTGATCCTTACTAAAAAGTCACTGAGAAGCATACAACCAATCCACCTGAATTATCCATCCATTCTCCCCACCATTGAGATTCCCACTCCACTGACTTCTCTACATAACCCTGCGGTCTGTCTCATTATTGCTTAATTTCCTTGGATTTTAATTTTATTGTCCGTTTTTTATTGTTAATTTTTGTTAATTGTTAATAATCCCCATTGAAATAGCACTACCGAATCTGATGCCGCACTTTAAATTGAAACTTATATCACATAGCCAAGGCATTTTAGTGCCATGGATTCACTAAAGAGTGGGCAAGAAATTTCATCTCACCACATAACTCCGCATCATGCTGACAAAAAATACTTTTTATTGAATAAATATCAGTAGAGGCTGGTAAAGAGAGCAAAAACTATGTAAAATTGTTAAAAGCATTCCTATAGCTCAAGTGAATGGGTTTTAGAAGTACTCATTGAACCGATGGAGTAATATAAGATTTGTTATTTATTTTTTACTGACTGAGAGAAAATTTTGATAAATTAACATGATAAAATATGATTAAAAAACTAAAAGTCCCTAGATGACCAAGGAGAAGCTCACTGAGGCTGGTCCTATAATGCATGGTGAATTAAGGGAGTTGAACCCGCAACTCCCAGGATAGAGAAAAAACGTATGTAGCACACGTACAAGAATCTCTTCAAGAATACCTGGGACAGACCTTCCGATGCTATGATCAGAATACATTCAAGAATGAATGTCTTACTAAATGGGGCCATTTCTTTTATTACTTGCCCTTAGAATCCATGTTTCTATGGTAATTCTCAGTCAATCTGTTACAAATCACTTCCCAACAATACCCTGCTAGCAATAAAACACAGCCGTGGTATGCCTCTGTCACAAATCACCTACAGTAGTTGTACATAATACAAAATGTGCAGGCCATCTGTCACATGTGTATTTGTTTTGTGCTGGTTTGTAAACCTATTTTTAACTAGTCTTGTTAGCTTTTTACACGCTGGGCTGTGTTTGAGAGACACAGACCACCAACACTTTCTCGGAGACCACGTACAAGCGAAACTGAAATATTTATTGCATGTGGCAGAAAGAAATGCTTAGAATCTTTTGCTTACTGTCGGTGTTATGATTATGTCTGTCTTTTTTCGTAACCAAATCCATTTTACATTATTTACAAGTTCTCATATAAATAGATGTGATATATTGTGATTATTTTTCGCCATAATGTAATGATTCTTCAATGCTAATATCTGTCAATATCTACCAAAATACAGTGCTATTAATTTAAATCTAGATAGGACATGTTTCCTATTTTTATTTTTAATATGTACATATAAATGATAATGAATTGGAAATAAATTGAAGCACTTCCAAACTGACCCTGCTTGGTTCACTGATGATCCTCTTGTCACCCAACAGTATAGGCTTCTTCTTCAAAAACACAAAGCAACAGCGCAAAAAAGAAAATTGCTAAAAATAATTAATGAAAAAATACTCCTCATTTCACTACTATAAGAAATATTTAATTAAAATATTCCCCTGAACCCAAAAGTGTTTAAAGATGTAAGAGGGCATTTTCACTCTTCAGAACATAAAAAAAACTATTTGTGGAGTACTACTGTACTTTTTTTAGCAATGGCATCTGGCAAAAATGCTCTGGTCTTTATTGCATAAAAAAACAACAACCCTATTTTGTCTTTTGCGGAGGAGATACGGGTGATGGAGGAATTGATTCACTTGACCTCTGACAGGATGGATTCATACACGGGGGTTTGGGCTTGCTGGTTGGCCTTGTGGGTTTTTCTTTTTATTTCTAAGTGATACATATGGTGGCCGGGGCACTTGGCGGCATACGAGCAACGTCCGTTTATCTCATATCCTTTATTCCACAATACTTCATGCCATATAAACATATGACTCAGATGGGGGGGCAGAGTTGTGATTGCGCCTCCACTTTGTTCTTGTTCTTGTAATTTCCTTTTTTGTTTTTGTATTTTTCTGTACCATAGTCTATGCTTCCCTATTATGGTATTCCCCATTGACCCCTGGTCCCTTTCTTTTTTGTCTGATTCAAAACTTTAAAATTGAATTTACATAAAAACACTATTTTTGTTGTTGCAGAATTCAAAGGGTTCAGTTGTTAAGGGAGGTGTAATGTATCATTATTTAGTTTTTCGCAATCTCTTCATTTGCCTGTTTCACGTTCTATGAAAGGGGAGGATTGAACAAATGAGGAGTCACATCTTGGGTCAAGCAGTTAAGATGACTTCTCCCACTTGAGTACAGGTAACTTGGATTTCCATTCTTCCATAATGGCATCTTTGAGAACTTCTCATACTCCCAATTTGCCTACAGATTCGATGAATAATTAGTGTTGGTTCATTCATTCATTTATGTTTTTTTTCTGTGGTAAAAGTCTTTATTAATATATTTGAGCATATTCTAATTTTAGAGAAAAAATTTGACGCTAAAATGACAGAACATATAGAACCATAGAAATATAGGATTTTACGACACATAAGAACCATTCGGCCCAGTTTGCTGTTTTTTCCTGATGTAGAGACTCAGACCTTAATCAGTACTTGGATTCAGGATCTTTACACTTATCCCATGCATGTGTAAATTCTCTCACAGTATTAGCCTCTACAATTTTGGATTGGACGCCGTTCCATTTCTTTCTTACCTTACATCTAAATATATTTTAGCATTTCTCCTCTGAAATAAACTTTGTTGCATTTCTTTAAATATTTCAATGTTTCTATCACATCCACTCTCTCTCTCTACCAGACCCAAATCTGATCTGTTTATGGCATGTGGCCAACCACATACTTGTCCAACTGGCCTTGATGTGATAAAGGTGACCTTTACAGCCCCATAACCACCATGGATTCAATCATCCTACATCTGAAATAAGTGGTACATTATATTACTGAGTCAGTCAGGAAGAAACATGCACATATTTAGAGGCTTTCCTTTGGGGTTTATGCACTAAAGGGGGGAGTTGATAGAAGAGTTGTGGTTTCAACTCCTTGATTTCATTATATGTTATAAAGGCCCAACCCAATTCATTCTTATGCAAAAAGAACTTGGCTGATCCTGTATAATTTATAGTCAAATAAGTTCTTCAAAGTCTCCTTATACCTTAATTACCGTATGCATTATGTTGGGCCAGCTCAGCCCTCTTTGCTAGAGAAACTTGCAAGTCTCGGCCCTTTATAATGGATAACAAAGTGAGGGATTTTAAACCAAAATCTTCCTGAAAACTCTTCCCTTAGGGAACAAACCCAATTAAGGGAAATGCCCAGAGCACCCCTTAGTTCAACCCTATATGTAAATGCTATTGGGTCTGCATAGTAAAATGTACACCAAAAGGTGATGTAATTATTTCTCTAATAGAAACATACATGTATGAAAATACAATGCTTGTGTTACTTCTAAACACTTGATCACCTTAGAACAATAGTTTACCAATTCGGAAGAAACCGACTAAGCCCCAATGGTACCCGGAACCAACCTGTAAGCAATTTAAGTGAATTTTCTTGATTTATGCTAGAATTCCCTAATGAACATAGAGAAGCACCATCTCCCAGTTACTTGGTAAAATGGTAACAGAGAGGTGCTGAAATAATGACTCAGTTGATGGTACAGAAAGGGATCCTGAAGTAGTAGGGTTCTGGACTAGGTTTATAAATGATTTGATTTCCCTCAAGGACATGGTGCATTTTAAGAATGCAGGTCGAGGGAGGCGAGAAGGTGGACATACATTCAAGAGAGGAGCCTGGTTCAGTCCAAGGCACCAAAACAGATTTCAAACCACTGAAAACCATGAATCCCAAATAAAAACATACATTCTGAATAGCGTTTTTCCTGTTTATTAAGCAAAAATATTCACCTAGTTAGAATTCACTACTATAATGCAGCACATGTGGTTTTACTTCTCTTAAGCAGTAGTGTCAATGAGCCAGAGCCTTGTGATGAATCTCGCATATCATGCCAAGGCTTTTGATCCAGTCTGAATGCAGGTACCAGAACACAGATCCAATGCTACGATTATTTTTTTGGACTATCGCAAATGGCTGCTTATACCCTGCCCAAAAAATTATTCATATGTGGTACAAATTTACTGGAGACCACTGCATTACTCAAAGTGGGATGATGTTTTTTTCATAAATATTGGAAATAAGTAAAATATCACAGCAAAAAATATCCAAAAATTAGTCTTAATAGAATCTTACTTAAATTATACTGTGAGGAAAACTCAAATATTGTCCTTAGTCTAGTTGGGAAAATATCAGGGAGGGCAAAATGTTGAATAATATGGTTTCAATGATACATTTGTTTTGCAACAAAAGTAAGCTATAATGGTATAAGTCGAAATATTGAACAGACAAGTGTTTTTAGCTTACAGCAGGGTGAAATATTTAGACATACCCTTAACTAGAAGTAGCGTACACACACTACATAAAACCAATGTGAATTGAACAAAAATGGAAATATATAGATACAAATGAAATGAAAATTATGGTGCTTAGTAGACAGGATGCCATTACAATTTATTTATTTTATGTGTTTATTTGCTATTATCAATTTCAATAATTGGAGTAAAACAGTGTCTTCCCAAACAGCTACTATATAAAGCATATATCAATAGGCCAATTTATATGCGTATGTAACATAAAGAACAAAATCCTTAAACAGAATCAACACAAAAACAAGGCAAATTCAATAACACGTAACATTTCTTAGATATAACATGTAAATCTACCTAGCAATAATACTCTTAATATTACTTTTCATTTTTAATTTTCTTTTAATAAGAATTAAGAATTATAAGAGTCCTTGACCATGGTAAGCTTAGTATTAACCACTTCCATTCTCAGATCACACGCATGACCTTGTCTAAAATTAAAGTCATTATGGAACTTAGATCCTAAAAAATGGAACTAGTAGAATCCACCGGCCAGTTCACTAATGTGATACAGAGAGACAAAGATTCACAAAAACTTTCCAATGTAATTCCTCAGAAAAGAAAATTGGTTTTGTTTCCTTATTGAATGTCGTTTCCCATTTGGGCAGCTTTATACAATATTTAATGACCATTTTTGTGGTGACTTTGTAACATGTAACTTTTTTTAATCAGACATCACCACCAGTACATAGGCGTAATAGATTATACTGAACTGTGATATAGTTTGTTTTTTTTTTGTTATATTTTTGTTTTTTTTACAAAAGTGGTTGAACAAAACCTATAAGGGTAAGCTAACAGCTATAAGTAAATGTAACACAAGAGGCATAATTCCTATTGTGATGACTGTTGAAGACCTTTTATGCACCGAGTTGTCCTAAGCGTTATCTCGTGAAATTTAACACTGACTGGGAAAATAAATATATGCTTTCTTGAAATAAGGACGACATATACAGTAGATGACTTTAATTGGAGCCAAGACAAAATGTTTCATGACATGAGGAAGCCAAATAGCATTAGAAGTCTGTTTGGGTTCATTATTACAATTTTACTACACTTTTTTCAATTACTTTGAAAATGAATGAAAAATACATACCTTACATAAAGGATTTTTTAGCACTAGCATTAGATTAAAAATAAGTTTTCAAAAGTATTGCGCTGTTTTTTCCCCCAAAACATTTCTGTGTTTTACATAATAAAATGTTTTCAGGCAGCTGTATATTAGTCATTTGTATGTGTCCTAGATCTGAATCTTATCCGAATCTAACTAGACAAACACCCGACTACTTATCATACTGCTTGTAGGACACAATAACTGTTAATCACCCGGCAAGACACTCTAACTAATGAAAGCCTATGGAGAAATGGACTTGATTAGCAATCAAAAAGATCGGCTCAGTATGGTGTTTCAGCAGTGAAAGATAGCACTCTACTTTATGCCGAAGGATAAAAAATATTTTTCCACGTGCTTCCTTTTTTAAAAATAGCTTACTTTAAGTCACTGATAACATAAAATAATCAATTTCTCTATCAGATCTTTACCAAAAGAAAGATCAAGACAATATTGATTTTAATCTAGGAGTAGCTGGTGGTATAGGGTTTCACCTGCCAGACATAGTATATATTCAATGACTGAGATTGCAGTATACCCTGATAAATCATTATGGTCAATCTTTTGAATGTTAAACATTTATGTTTCATATGCTGCTAACTAATGAGATTATAGTCCACGCTGTGAAAGTTTCATTGAATAATAAAAATCATAGAAAAATCCCTTTGAAGTAGTAAAATACAGGGTTGCTTCCAAAGGTAACAAGCTGCTGTGCAGCTTCCAGAAAGAAAATGTGTTGACCAGATATCTCTGTTGCAAATTGTAACAAGTTTTGCACGACTTAAAAAAAATGATAAAAGCTTAGTCAAACCAAATGCATCATCTGTGAAAATCTACGCATGGCTGTCACAACCAGAACCATTGATTTGGCACTGAAAGGCGAGGTGTGCCCTGCAGTGCATATGGCATATGAGTGACCTTAATAACTCGAGGATATTCTTGTTACCTTTTCACTGGGCAAATATGTGGGTCAACCTCTTGTCAGAGGAAAATGCCTGCAAACCTGGAGGGCTGGAAGGGGGCCCTGCCATACCTAAGTTACTGTTAACGCTTGGAGTACCAGATGATCAGAACTCTGCAATTTGCTCTTCTTGGATCAGATCCTCTTAGTGTAACTGCACATTTGGGGACAGAAATATCAGAGACAAACTGGATGGGGACAGAGTTGACAGAGACAAGCTGGTTAGGGACAAACATTACACTTGGAAGCTGATTGAGGACAAATATGGCACTGTTAAGCTGTTTGTGGACAAAGATGACACTGATAAGCTGTGTGGGTGTAAATACGGCACTGATAAATATTTGAGGGCAAAGATGGCACTTACTGCCACCTATGCATAGTGATATGCACAAGCTGTCTCAGTCTTAGCCCAGTCCTGTAGGTACTTGTCAGGAACTGGGTCCATACAAACGACTGTAATGACCCACGGCGCCCAAAGTTCAGGAGTTCAGTATGCAGTAGCAGGGCCTGGTGCAGGGCGACTGCACTCACTCGGGTGGTGAGCACCCTGGAACAGGCATGAGGCATAGCACAAGACTCATGTGCGGGATGCTGCAGGCTAGGAGTGTGGAAGCTAAGCAGAGTAATAGCTGAAACATAGCGAGCAAGGAATAGGGAGACCAGGCAAGAAACATAACAGATAAGATATACATGACACAGGCCACTACATAGAACAAGACAAGGAATACTCAAGATCAGACAAGAACAAGACAGGACACCCCTCTACCGGGGATACAAGACAGGGCACCCCTCTACCGGGGATACAAGACAGGGCCCCCCTCTACCGGGGATACAAGACGGGGCACCCCTCTAGCGGGGATACAGGACAGGGCACCCCTCTAGCGGGGATACAGGACAGGGCACCCCTCTACCGGGGATTCAAGACAGGACACCCCTCTACCGGGGATTCAAGACAGGATACCCCACACCCCACAGGTTACATCTCAGACTGACACACATAAATACAGGAACTAGCCTAGGACTGTATGATAACTATTGGAGATTCCGTCACATCTTATGGCCATAGTATGCTTAGCCCACCGCTACGCCAAAGTACTCCTATATACTGTGGGTCCTAACGCTAATCCCTGCTTAAAGAGGTACGAAACAAACCAAACATGAAATCCAAACACATAGCAATGAGACATACCTTTAGACTGCAGACTGAGACAAACATAACGGGTGGGGTACACCTTATAAAGGAAACAGAGCTGAAGCAAAGAACAGAACTAGAAACAAGGAATGGAAGATCAGAACAGAGCATAAGGAAATCCAGGAATGGATTGAAGCAAAACAGAGAAACTATAGCAAGATTGAGACATGCATCTCGACAGCCTGGGTAGAACGTGACAGTACTATCCAGCCATGTATCATGGACCATGCAGTCCTGTCCGTACAATTATGAGTATAATGAGTATAATTCACCTCCAAGTTCTGGTCACTCCTAGACTAATCGAAAAACCACACTCTAGAATAATAGTTCCATTGCTAAATTGCCCACTTTACTCATTTTAGCCCAATTTACATACAACAATCAATTGCATAGATCTAAAGGGATGTCACCTTATCATGCTAACTAAGGATTCCACCCTTCAGCCATTCCTGATCTTCCTCACACGCCAACACTATATGCTCACAAACACCTTACAATCAAACATGCACATGCTCACACTCACGCATACTAACACCCTACACTAAGATGCATTGTAACACTATACGCTGGCACACATTCTTACGCTAACACCATACACTAATACACACGCTAACAACATCATCTCACACATACTAACACCAAATGCTAACAGACACACTCATGCAAACACCATACACTAACATATACTTTATGCTAACACACCCACACAAAAACATTACAGTAACAAACACACATCATACACCCTGTTTTGAGACTGTGACATTTATTTTGGGAAAGAAATAGCTGACACTCCAAGTATTTCTGGGAATGTTCTTTATGATAATTATTAAAATTGTAATGAAGTCACTATTTGCCATCTGCTAAATTTTTATAGATAATATTGTAAATGGGTAATGACAGTATTGCTTACTTTTAGAAATTAGCCATTCTATGCACAAGGAATACATCCTATGTACCCTGGCACATAAAAGCTCTCGAACAACCAGCCTTTGTTCACTATAATGTCAGAAGCTATTTACAATGTTGTTCTTCACAGCATTCATAATGCAGCAAAGTAAAACCTTTCAATTTTTATACTGATTCTGCAAGTGATTTCTATTTACTGCTAGAAACGAATGTTTCCTAAGGTCAGCTCCTGCTCTACAACATATTCAGAGGACGTGGCTTCCTTATATGAAGCCAGAGGAAATTCTTGGAGGCATAGATGATTTTTTTGCACAGGGATGTTAAGATGTTATAAGATGCCAAAGCAGCCGCCTTGGAAGCAGTAAAAGGAAATATTAGTTGGTTACATGGAAGGTACCGTGGAGGATAATTTCATCCAGATGAGATCTCAAAAACTAAACACTGTCTCTCAGGTGACATTATCAAGGTGTATTGTATGCATAATGCAGACCTTTAGACATTCCGCTATGTTTTATGTGTTAATTAGTTTATAGAAGACATTCTAGCTTTGCTCTTGGTTCAAAACACCTTTTTGCATATTTGAGAATGCCTTATAAACCCATAATATATAGAAAGATGCATAGATCCTAGTGATTTTTCATGTTTTACAAGAACCAAAACCTGCAGTGGTTCATCACTTTAAATGGGTAGTATCTAATGTCAAAAACATATCTTTATCTGCAGACCTGGAGGTGGCCCTATTAAGTAACATTCTTTTTTTATGCCCAATTCATATTCAGCTTCATCCTGTTTCTCAGTGTCAGTAAATTTGAACTTCTTAGTATGATCTCAATTTTTAAGATCACATGTTCTAAACAATAAACAGGTTACATGAAAAGGGATGACTTTGTTTATATTCTAGTAACAGTTTATAAGATAAAAATTATTAAAAAAATCTTCTTATAACCCACATACATTTTTTACTAATTAAATGGGTGTACAGGAGAGCCCCATCATCTTTTTTTTTACTTTCAAAAGTATTGTGCTGTTTTTGTTTTGTTTTTTAAAAATTTTTTAGCAAAATATAATCTTTTCAGACAGCTGCATAGTAGTCATGTGTTCTAGCTGTGTTATTTTAACCCAAATCTACTAGATATCATTATTATTTTAATAATTGTAATAAACAAAGATGGCTGAGATCCAAATAACCCAGCCTCATACAGGCCAATCCTGTTTCTAGACATGGACTTCTTTAATAGACATTCAGTGGTAAGCATGCAACGCAATAATAACCACTACAATGAAGGCGAGATGCCTCACATATACCCAGTACAATACTAAATCTACACTTGGAGAACGTGGTATGACCATATCTTTGCCAGTAATAAAAATTGCAGGATTATCCACAGCGTGCCAAGAGCCTTTGTAAAGACAATTTGAAGTCGCTTCTAGAAATAGACACACCTCAGGACTGCTAACTTCCTCTAGTGTGGCACTACCATTGATAACCTAAAATGTGAATCATTGCATTTGTAGACAGTATGCTACCCCAATGAAATGGTTCCCATAATTCTGAATTAATTCTGCTTTCTTTTAATATGTGTAGGCAAGTCAGTAGCTATGAAGCTGTCAGAAAAGTTCATTAATGCAATCATTGCGTATTGGCCATTTGAAATGGTTCAGCTAAAGATCATGTTCCCCAGTGGCTTAAGCCAACTATACAACCTCCTCATAATACATAGTTAGAGAGTTACATGGGCTGAAAAAAGACATGCGTCTCCAGCAAAAGAAGGCAAGAAACTCCAGTGTGTAGCTCTTTCCAATTTTGCAACAAACTAGGGGGGAAAAATCCTTCTTGACCCCAGAATGGCAGTCAAATCTCTCCATGGATCAAGAAGCTATTTCCCCATAAATTAAAAATGATATCCCGGAATATTATGTTTTTGCAAGTATTGATCAATACTACCAAACACTATACCACTGAAGTTCATAGACAGGCATAATATTATAACAATTGTGATATTTCCCCATTTCTAATATACAATGAGCATGTTCCCATTCATCCTGTTACCTTGGGACCTGGCAAGACGTAACAAAACATTTGCACATTCTACAAAATGAAACTGCCACACAAAATAAAAATGTATAAAATGTGGGCAGACAATATATCGACTCACGCTGTGTCACACAAAAATAGTGGTGTTCAAGAACTACCCAGTCTCATAGAAGAAGCCATGTTTGCATTTAGAACTGAAGAGTACTTAATGAGAAGGATTCATGGCACTCACTTGCCAGAAAAACTAATTTCAAGTAAATATTTAACAGAATAGGGCTGTGATTTTGGCAAAAAAATATTTAAACGGCTGATTGTTCCATACAGTGTTTCCTTCCAGATTTTTATACTGTTTTCCATATAGCTGTGTACAATGCAATGGGAATCCACACAAATGACTTCTCTAACCAGATGTGCCAAATTCCCCAGCATTATTTATACAAAAGTGCACAGGTGAAGAGTGTAATTTGTTAAATCTACCATTGCCATTGTCGTTTCTTCAACCTTTTTAAAAGGTACACTCTGCTTATCCATTTAAGTAAAATGCATAACGGAGCCCATTTTGCATGATCATCGTTGTATTTTAGCGCATGCAAATCACCGCCCGCATAGCACTTTTGCTATTTTGAGTGTAATAGTAGAATCTTTGGCTCATTTTCCTCATCCCCTGCTGAAACCAGGAAGCATATTTCAGTATGCTCCTTACATGTGTTCTGTAGCACTCCTGCAAAAAGCAATGGGAACTATAGCAGCCAATCACAACATTCAGCTAGCACATGTGATTGCCTGCCACTAATTCTATTGATTTTAACAACAGCCATTGAGTTGAATGTTAACCCTACAGCACGTGTACAGAAAGCAAACTTAAGTATGCTTTCAGTAGAGACAACAAGGGAGAGGGGTGGTTTGTCATGGAAGGGTGGATAAAACTCCAAATATAATAACTAATTAGTTTGTGTGCATGGTGAAGAAGCTCTGGTGTTAACACCACTTTTGCATTGTAGATAATCCATGTCTTAAATATGTCTTGATGTGAACAGATTACACATTCACTGGATGTTATCCATTCCTTGGTTACCACGGTTGTAACATGTTATGGTGTATGTTACATGTTTTATGTATGATACAGATAATCTCTCCATAGGTAAAGTTTGCATGCTTGAGATCGTGTCTGGAGAACTTTAGCCACACTAATCACCAGTGCAGTATTTCACCATAGCACATGATTATATTCTTTGTTTTCATATGTGACATTTATCTTTTGAAGGAATTGTAGAAGTATACAAGCCCACATGATTATTCATTACAATTGTGGGCTTGTTAAAAGCCTTCACAGCAGTAAAACATTGAAAATGCAATCTTTAAAACAACCATTCTTAGAAGCATGTCTAGTATGTCACATTCTTCCAGTCTAACGCTTAAATAATGACTCACTATTACCTGATTACACACTGTAACCCAGACAGAAAAGCATTATGCTATATAATAAAAACATCCACTCCAAATTCTTTCCTATACGTTTGCAGAATGACTCTTGTCTTGTTGTGCAGGTTATTTTGCTGTGTTAGACTTGTCTAGATGTCTAGGTACACATCAAAATTCCAAAGTAAGGCAACATTCAACAGGAATTCCTTAATGTTCTTATCAAAGAGTTAGGAAATATTCTACTGAATGGGAACAGACCTACTTTCTATTATTGTAAATTAAGGAAGTATGTCTGGTAGTTTGACTGACTTGACAAGTAACAGACCATGTCTCTGTGGGTTCAGATTATGCACTTGTTCATTTTAACAGAAAAGTTTTATCACTTAAAACAGCACTTGATTGATAGCAAATTGAAGAGTCATTTGGAGAAATCTCATTTGTAAAAGGTACATGCAAGTGTCATGTCTCCAGGACCCATGGCTGGCAGCCATTTATTCTCAATGAATTTTGATGTAAAAAAAAAGGAAGAAAAAAAAAAGACTTTTCCTGCGCCCTTCGTCATACGGTTTCCCCTCCACATATAGTGTGAATTGTACATAAAATAATGTCAGAAGTGATAAGTGCGCTCAGTATAAATCTATTAGTACAGACAATATTACAGAACCTGTATATATGTCTTGTACATAGATGGCTTCTTAAATGCAGTCGTCTTTGTGTTAGCTGTGAGACTTCTGCTCATATGAGATTTGACCCTTGACTTGCCTGACGACTCTCCTGTTTAATGTTTCTGCATTAGTCTGATATACCTGTGTACTGCACCTGGCTTGTCCCACTACCTGCACTGTAAACTGACCTTTGGCTTTTATGACTACCTATTCAATGTACTGAACCTGGCTGTGTCTGTCCATCCGTTCTGTATTAACCCCTGTATTAACCTATACAGCCATCTGGATCTGTCTGTGCTTTGCCTTTAACACTCAATACTGAACTTTACCTGCCTACACCTGAGCCTCTTCACTGTTGCTCCATGAACATAGAAGTATAAAAAATGTATTTTATTTGGATGCTTGATCCCATATGTATTTAAAAAATATAAATATAGTGTGTCCAAAAATCATGCAAGAAAAGGAATAAACAAAAAAGAAAATATACAACGAATATCATACCAGCCATAGAAAAAGGGAGACCGCTAGTTTGATATATGTATGAATAATTACATTTTACATTTTAGAGCACTAGTATATTCCATACTGCTATTACAATTAGGACCGTGGAAACTGACAATAACATTAAAATTGATATACAAAATGTAGTTACCCTCTCATCTTAAGCAAAATGTGAATACATGTCCAAGGCACCCTTTGTAGATACTCTTTTTACATCAACCATCCTGGTAAACTATTTTTGATGAAAATACCATAGTCCCTTACCTATAATTAAACATCTCTAAAACAAAACAGAAGCTTCCATAAATGGTACCTGTACGTTCTATTTTTGAGTCATAATTTAAAAATTATGGACTACCCTCCTGTTAAATGTCAAATTTGTATTTAATATAAAGTCTGTACCCCCTGTCACCCTTTGGTGAATTTAATTCTTGATTTAGGAGTATCTAGTAACAATAACCATTTTTGTTTCTTGTCAATCAACATTTTTTAACATTTTCCTCATTGCATTCGACTATTGACTAAGATCTTCTTTGCATTGGAATTGGCTCAAATATTTGCTCAGGAGATCTTTCGCTTACATGGGAATTTTTACTCCTACACACTGTGCACAGCATAACGGAGCAATGGAAAGGAGCGAACCAACCGTTACGAAATAACTTCATTCACTCTCACTAACAAGGTTTGGATCTTCCAAATTTGCCAAATGTTTGTGTCGACCAGGGATCCTAGCGCCGAACAAGGAGTGATAAACAAAGCATTACATTCAAGTCTGAGTATTGATGGTTTTCACCTCACTTGTAAACATATATTATAAATTTGATACTGTAAATAATGAATATATTATTTATTGCAATATGTTTTTTAAACTTTGAATTTAACATAGAACTTTGTATTTTTAAAAATGTCCCTGTAACGGAGGTAAAGAATTTTATTATCGTATTAAAGGGATCTTGTTAGTTTTAGAAGTTTTCTGCTGGGAAAAATGTATCTATTTCTGTGACATAGTCTACATACAAATCTCATGCTGGTAAATATTTTCATGTAAAAACACTCCTAAATACCTACTGATTACTCATGGATTTCATAATAGGTATAATTTTGTGTAAAGTAAATTATTTTAGGAGTTTAATTATTAAAGGTATTTATATGTTTACAAGAGAGGTCTTAAGGCAATCATGGTTACTACAGAAAGGTAATTTAAGCATACATGGAGTAGTCTTTAGATTACACTAAAGACAAACAATATAAAAGTGACTGTGTTAAAAAACAAAAATGGTTAACAAAAAATTGTCCAAACACACACAATACGAAAATGATAGCTTATACAATAAGAAAATTGTTATCCTTAATTAATACAAAACAGAAAGGAGTACCCTGATGAACCATTATTATTATTAACACTAATAAAGAATGAATAGTGATTTCTTTTCCAAATTTAGTTTAATTTGGTTTTATATATAAAAAAGTTTTCTGAAGGATCATGGTCTGATTTGCATTTCAGATGACTATTGGGACAACAAGCACTGACCTTATGTGTTAAAAATAGAAACATATTTTTAAAAAAAACTTTGTAGGAGAAACATAGCCCTTAGATGGGCAGAAAGTTATGGGTATGGTGGCACCTTCTGGCCGGGGGTAAACTAAAACCCACTGGCCCCCCCACATATGCACTGGCACACATATGTATACATACTTACACACTCACACAAAAACTCAACACACACATGCTCAGGCTAACATTCCCACACATTCATGTTCACAAACACTTAGACACACACACACACATACTCATTCATGCTCACATACTCACATATTCATCCTCACACACACTTACACACTCATGCTCATGCACAAACCCTTACACATACATCCTCACATACACTCATACATTCAAGATAATACACACATTTATACATATACTCTTATTCTAACTTACATACACACATACATTCATTTATAAATACTCATTCCCACCATCAATCCCCTTACCTCACTCGTAGTTTTCTTTAACTGCATAATCACACTACATTCCTTTCTCTCCGGGCCGGTCCAAAACTGTTCACATAGGACCAGTCTGACCTAAATACAATTTTGGACTCCTGGTGATTGCCTTCCACCTAGATTGTGAGCAGGTCCCTCTTAACCTAATGTATCAGTTTGCCTTTGTCAATTTATATCTTTTGAATATATGTACTGTACAGTGTATCTTGTTGGCACTATATCTATGAAGTACATTAATAATAACCTGCTTAATGTGACTGCCCAGCCCTGTCATTGAGTGACACAAAACCTTCTGGTTAATAAGTATAAAAAGGGCAGGGGCAGCTTGAGAATGACTTTATCCCACAAATAAATAATACAAATTAATTGTAAAAAACATTTACTTTAAGTCAATGTCAAGGGTCACTTAAGTAGAATCGTTTAAACTCAAGAGCCAAAAAATAAATAAATCTCCCTTAGGCGTTTCCAAAAAAAATTGTTACATATTCATGGACAAGCAAAATTAAGGGATGGAAGCCAACATGGCATACGGTTTGACCATTTACAAGCCTATTAAAATTAAAAAAGCTCTGTTTTCTCCAGTAACTTAAGTAGACTCATAAGCCATGAGTGCTATATTACAGTTTCATTATTTGATTGCAGAATTTTCCAAATCTCTGAAAGGATTTAATAATTAAAGAATAAAATGCATGCTCCATGTCATTCCATGAGAATGTAATACAAATCCTTTCCATGTGAAATCATGCTCATTCTATCATGTTTGAAAATGTGCTTTTAACTCTAAAATTAAGGAAATATATAATCAAATTGTATTTGCCTATGTACTGTAATTTTCTTTCTAATAGGCGTGTTAGTTTAAGTAAAATGCTGTGGCTTTTACTGTTGTATTGATATAATCATGGAGCGTTTCTAATGCAATCATTCTGCAGATTTTACTTTGGTATGCAGTAAAGTACTGTGCCTCTGTGAAATCAGTAATAAGAACTGCAAACAATGACCTTAAAATAGTATTTAAGACTTAATAATTCAGAATTTCTCAGTAAATTAGTTCTTAGTAAGAGGAGGGCACACCAGGGGCGTGATACCCGGGCTAGTCTCATTTGATGATTTTGAGTTACTACCAGAAGACTTTATTGTTTTCTAGGTGGATTTGTTTTCTTTGCAGAGAAAAAACAGAACCAAATACAATATATACAGAAATAATACTCCCCTAATAATATCTCTGCAAGGACTCCTGAGATCCCCAATTCACACTGTAGTAGAAAACAGAAGATATATACAGTGCTATTGGATGATAGGACTGGTAGTCTTCAAAACACTCCAGTGGACATATGGAAGAGGAGCAGAAAAGACAACGGCACAATTTATTATTATCAAGAAAATTGGCACTGAGACCAGCTCAAGTGCTAAAAGCACGTAAAGAATTACACAGGTTACCAGTCTGGAGATGTCACTCCAAGTGGCAACACAAAAAATCCCCTGGATGGCAGATGGGGAAATAGTACATAGTCACTTGTGGGAGTAGATACACCAGACTGGAACATAACATCAGTCAGCAACAGTTAGATGAAGCTTCCAATGCCAACATGTTTCTTCTACAAATGCAGACTTCCTCAAGGATTTTAGTTTAAGGCATCCACAAGTGACTACGGACATAACCTGGTGCAATCTTCTGCCAAAATGGTGGCGCTTCCACTGATGGGACATCAATGAAGGGCCACGATTTTGGCGCCACAATTTCACCTTATGGCAGAATGGTGGCACGAGGATGGAACGTCACCATAAATGCCCTAAGGTGAACTTTCGCCACAATTGCGGTGCTTTCGTTTCAATTGGAGAGACAACATCATGTCAGGTTATGCCCGCAGAGATGCAGACAAAGACCAATCCGGATGCACAAGTCTAATACTGACTGTGTTCTCAGGATAATGTTTTATTCTTAAGGGGTCCTGGAGGAACCTGGGCCCAATACAAATATTTTCTGCATTTAGGTGGACCATACAAACCCATATACCTACACAAAATTGTTTGTTTCATAGGGCAACCCTCTTCAACTCATCCTAACCAAACGCTATGGTCAAATTTCTCTAAATTATGATGTTCCAGATCCATGCAATGCATACATGTGTGCATAGACATGAATATATATTTATGTGTTTCTATATCTATTTCATTTTACTTTTTAGTCTAACTTACTGAACTCACGGTACCCGAGGGAGCACCACAAGTAGGTGACTTACTAGCAAAAACAAGTCAATTTATCAATCACATTAGTAACATGTATGCTGCCCTCACTAACTTAACCGCAATTTGTGCACACACTGAACATTCTACAAAGATGTTGTCATAATCCAACATGATCTATTGACTAGAAAAGCCTCCAAAGTAAAATATATGTTCCTTTAAAAATCTCTGATCTGACCTCACAACATTATAAAAGCGTGCTTCACCTGTGTCTCAGGGCACGATTAATGTGTTGAGAGTCTGACAAACGCCTGAATTTTGCTCCTCAGAAACCTGAATCAAAATCATCTGTTCCAAGACCTCTGAAAGGTAATAAATTACCTTATCAGAAACTCCCGCCTGAAATTGGACTGTGAATTTGACTACCCATTTTGGATCAACCCCTGTTTTTGCTACTCTGGATACCAACCTGTACCTTTCAAAATCTCTATGGACGTTCTGCTGTTTTTTGTTAAAGAGATTCTGAACTTACCCTGCCTTTTCGGACCAATTGGAGATCATCAAATTCACGTTTCTTCTTCAAGTCCAAATGATTTTACCTGTCTTACAGCCTAAAGCTATTAAGGAGTACATCTACCTTATACAAAGCTCTTATCTATTCTTAAGTACTTACCCCATGTTCTCTTAGAGACATCACCTGTTTTCCATGTTATGCTGACCCTGTGTTCTCCGAGAGACTGTATTTATATTCCAAGCCTGTTTTCTACACTTCTCTGCTGAAAATAAATAAGAAAAGATCAATTCATCTTATAAAAGTGGTTAAGTGAATTTAAGTCAGTCGGTCAGATCTCACATGACAGCTGTCCCTTATTCTTCTCCGTTTCCCCCAACTTTCCTCTGCAGTTTATCTGCCCCACTGCCTTATACACTGGGCTTAGCTAGGTCATTGAATCATAATCAGCTGGGAAATAGGCAGTTGTATATGGGCTTGGGCCTGGAGCAGCTACTCCTTTCTCCACATGGAAGTTGGGAAGGGGCAGATGTGAATAGGAAATGGCAGCTATCAAAGTATTCACCTGTTATCTCCAGAGCTTGCGGATGGATTCCGAGAGCTCCTTGTTCTAGTTAAGTATACACGATGCTAATTAGTTTATGCACTTCTTGAGTTTGCTGTGTAAACCTATATATTAACACTAGAAAATATTTTAAGAACAGCAGAATTTGTTGGGGGGAGGTCCAAGTCTTCAAACGAAACAATTACCGCAGCAGGATCCTTTTTATATCCAATGTGTGTATATTTTCTTTTTAATTAAATAGATCATTTACTAGAATACAAATTCTTTGATATTTCTTTTTGTATATTTTAGCAACTTCTTGCTTAGCACACAGGAATTATCTGCATTTGTTTTTACGAGTGGTGGAATTTTTCTATATTATTGTAAGTAGACTGAACATGCAAGGCCCTTAATAACTAAGCTCATTAAGCTGCCTAGATTTTATGCTTGCTGACATTGTATGTACAAAATAAATCTAAATTAGGTGAGATTAGTTTTTATTAGCGTTTCCATTCAGAATGTGTCCTTTCATAGCATATTGTTCACTAAGTTTCATTATTATCTAGATTTACACTACTGGTTTGTCTGGTTTCAACAGAGACAAAGATTATTTAATTCTATTTATTTTTTAGATTATTTACAAATAAAGTCATTTGAGGTGACCTGTTACACCCCATTAAATTTATTTTTAGAAATGTTTTCATTAGCCATTCAATTTGGACCCAACCTTCCGTTAAGACTGAAAAACTTTCCAAATCTACTTTGATGATTAATATTCACAATTGGTTAGAAGGTTTACTGTAAAAGGGAGGGCCTCTGGTATTTCAGATGCCAGTAACTTTAGATATAAACATGTATTTGCAAATAAATATTTATTGAAAAAGAAAGAAAATACCTACATATAATAATGTATATGAACATGTACTTTTAATTATTTCTAAAGGTACAGAAATATGACAGTTTGAGATGTAATAGAAATATGTACTCTGCAATCACTTCTTAATATGGATGGGTTTTGTTATTGTATTGTGATTTATGTATTTAGTCAATAATGTAGAAATACATTAAGTGTTAAGAAAATATCTGACCTTTCTAAAGATGTTTTTTATGAAGGATGAATGGAAATCATTTTAAGCCTGGACAACATTTATTATGCTAATATCATTTCATCGTCTCCAAACGTCAAGCCATGTTCTAGTCACAAAGTCCTTACAGATGGAAATAAAAGGTTTATGCTGGCCAGATGGAAATTAATTTTACTCCTGGAAATAGATTTTTTTTATATAAACATCCAACATTCTACTTGTTTCCTTACAAGTGTCTGGTATTTAATTGCTCAAATGTTGTAGTGAAAGTATGAGAACAGAGAATGCTGGACCTGTTATATTAAACATTCTGTGCAGTGGGATAATGAGTAGAAATCAGGGTTTTTCCGTACAGGTTGTCATTTTGCATTATTCATAGGGGAAAAAATCATGGCTTGTGTAAGGTCCAAGCAACCAGGGCATCTGGGGGTGGGTGTTATTTATGAAGAGTAGTTCTGGTCCAAAGTTCTAGGTGGAGATACAGTATAACATTAAGACATAAATACCGTATTTGCTCGATTATAAGACAAGGTTTTTTTTCAGAGCAAATGCTCTGAAAAAATAGAGGTCTGACTATGAGATCAAGATCCAGATCACCCGCAGCACTGACGGGGACCTGGATCCTCCTGTCTGGTAACCAGGGGCGTAACTAGACGCCTCAGGGCCCGGGTGCGAGAATCTGTTAAGGGCCCCCGCACCCCCTCACCCCCCAAAAAAAACATGATTTTTACCCAACAATTTTTTTTCAACAAATTCAATTTACATATTGAATCATATCTGTAAAAAAATCAAAGAAAAAGGGGCGCATGTACAAAGGGCATAATCCAGGGGTGTCCAAGTTTTTTCTGCAGTGGGCCACTTCATCAGAATTGTATATGTGCGCGGGCCGCACTCATTTTCCACTGTGACAAAAAATATGGCCTTTAATAAAATATGCAGATTAAAATAAAGTAAAATGACACAAAACCTTTACTCTTCCTCTCACTGATTTCTGGGCCTAGAAAGTTTTGCGACTACAAATTCAGGATTCCCTAGATTTATTCTAGGGATGAACTAAAATGAAAATTCTGGACCAAAACATTCACGGTTCACTTAGCCAAAACCGAAAATGACCCCACCTTTAAAAATAATAATAAAAACTCACATTTTTAATAAAAGTAGGTAACACACAATTGGACAAAATTAGCAATATGACTTGGCATGATAGGAGTGTGATTGCTAACAGCAATCACACTCCTATCATACCCAGGCAACCAGTAAATGCTGGTACCTAGGCATGATGGGACTGTGCTCGCTGTGATTCCTGTTAGCAATCACACTCTTATCATGCCAAGTTAGCCAGTACATGCTGGTACAGGGTGGCTGTAAGTGATGTGCAGACCCCATACTGCTGGCAGCATCAATACACAGGGGGGCAGCTAGCTAGGTTTCAGCTTGTACTGGCTGACTTGGAGTGTGATTGCTAACAGCAATCACAGTCCCATCATGCCTAAGTTCCAGCACTTACACATCCATGCTATCACACACACTCATTCATTCATATACTCATTCATTCACAGATTCATGCTCTCAATCACGCATACTCATTCAAACACCCTCCCAACCCCCTTACCTGCACTGCAGCAGACAAGACAAGCACACAATAACATACACAGACAAGCACACAAGAACATACACAGAATATTATACCCAAAAACATTCCCACACTAATATACCTAGAAAAATGCCCACAATCACACACCTGGGAAAACACTAACATACCCATAAAAACAGATGTGTACAATAGCATACCCACAAACATACGCTATCATATCAACACACATCATTGACTTACCGTGCCTACACCTAGATTTAACACATGGCACTTTTTAGTAGTGATGCCCAGGGCCAGCCCTAGACCAAATGGATCTCCGGCAAGATTCTCTTGTGTCCAAATGCTCCATACAGTGACACATACACTCATTTTAACCAGATATTTCATGGAGGATAGTTTCACAGCTGCTAGACTCAGCTACGGACATTATCATTTTCAAAACAATAATAATACTGCCCCTGGGTTAAACGTGTGTTACAGGGAATTATTCTCTTCCCTTTAAGTACGACAGGCTGGCCCACACTACACTATACACACACATACACTGCTTGCCAGTACACACACAGATATGCACTACCCTTATACATGCCTGTCCACAGATACATAAACTGCCCAAACACACACATGCCTCCCCAAAAACATACATATACACTGCCCTTGCACATGCCTACACACATATACACAATGCTTTTATACACACCTACCCTATACACACACACACACACATATATGCCTGTCCACACACACACACACACATAAACATTGCCCATTTACATGCCTCACCAGTATGTGTGTGTATGCACACATACTGGCTTACATGTAGGCTTGCAGCACCCCTTTCCTCCTCATAATCTACCCCCTTCCTTCTCACCATCAGATAGCCCCTTCCACATCAGACACTACTTTCTTTCTCCCCATCAGATAGCTCCATCTTTTTCCACATCAAACAGCCCCTTACACATCAAATAGCCCCTTCTTTCTCCCCATCAGATACCCCTTCTTTCTCCCCATCAGATACCCCCTTCTTTTTTCACATCAGATAGCCCCTTCTTTTTTTCCACATCAAATAGCACCTTCCACATCAGACACTGCAGTGCGTCGAGGCTGGGATATAGACGTCATATCCCGGGACCCAGCGTCTATTCCCGGCGCCCGGTGCACAATGAAAGGGAGCACGCTCACACATACTACTTTATTAATTACAGTATTTTAAGACACATTCTTCTTTAGAGGGAGTGTCACGGACACTAGTACCAGTGTCTACTGCTTGTGTTTTTTCGTTCTTCAATCAGTGCAATTTATTTGAAAATCAGAGGCAAATGGTAGAACAACTACCCTGAAAATTTGTTTTCTATTCTACACCTATGTGCTCAACCCACCATTAGAAAAGCTGCAAGACTCTTCCCAATGCTTCATATATGAAATAATTAACTAATTTAACATAATGGGGTTAGGGGATATTACAAGGGACAAATAAACATATAGTTCCCTAGAGGATTAAGTAAAGGTTACCATGTTATACCCTTCAAGAAACACAAACATATCTATCCACTAAACTAAAAAAGCTAAGTGAGATACTTGATTTTCAGCTACCTCTGTCTTAATGCTTAGGTAATGTGTGAGGGTTTTTTTGGAAAACATGAATAAAACAGTATGTTTTTGTTAGGGACCAGGAACCAGACGGACACAAAACGTAAAATGCAATCACCTTTATTGTAATGACAATAGTGAACAAAGCCAAATCGTGATCCAAAAGCATATACCAAAAGACAAGCCGGGGTCAGGAACCAAGACGGGTACTCAGACAAGCCGGGGTCAGGAATACAGAGATCAGCGAAGTCAGGAACAAGCCAGGAATCAGGAGCCAGGAGGGACGTCAGAGAAAGCCAGGTCATACACAGGAATTCAGGAACACAGCAATAGCACTTGCAGCCAGAAACAACACAAGGGCAAGGAGGAAGTGAAGCTTAGCTGCTTAAATAGCCAAAAGGGGCTGGCTGTGGGCTGGACAATGGGCTGAGTCACAGGAGTGACAGGAGTGTAGCCATGGCAACCCAGCCAGGCTGTATAGCCTCCAGCAATGCAGCAGAAAAGCAGCTAGACCATAACAGTACCTCCTCCTCAACGACCCCCTCCCCGCGGAGCAGGCCCGGGTTTGAGGGGAAAACGCGAGTGAAAGGCACGAAGGAGAGCAGGAGCATGGACATCTGAGGCTGGAACCCAAGATCTCTCCTCGGGACCGTACCCCTTCCAATGGACCAAATACTGGAGCTTCCCACGGAACCTACGAGAGTCAACTATGGAGCGGAGCTCGAACTCCTCATGGTTGTCTACAGTCACCGAACGGGGGCGAGGAGTGACTGTAGTAAAACGATTACAGACCAGAGGTTTCAAGAGTGAGACATGGAACACATTGTGGATGTGCATGTTAGAAGGAAGATCCAGGGCGTAGGCCACAGGGTTTACCCGTCGAAGGATACGGAAAGGCCCCACATACCGGGGAGCCAGTTTCTGGGAGGGCACCCGGAGGTGGAGATTTCTGGAGGATAACCAGACCCTCTCCCCGACCTGATAGGAAGGCGCGGGTAGGCGTTTACGATTAGCCTGGAGCTCTTGACACTGTTGTGAGCGTTGAAGTGCCTCCTGAACCTGCACCCATGTGGAACGGATCTGCTGGAGATGATCCTCCAGTGCCGGAATCCCCTCGGAAGTGAAATTATCAGGAATCATGGAGGGCTGATACCCATAATTCACCATGAAAGGGGAAAACCGGGTAGAGGCCGAGACAGCACTATTATGAGCAAATTCCGCCCAGGGTAGCAGATCCGACCAGTTATTTTGGTGGTCCGAGATGTAGCACCGCAGGAATTGCTCCAAGCCCTGATTGGCCCTTTCCGCAGCCCCATTAGATTGTGGGTGGTAGGCCGAGGAGAAGGAGAGTTGGATACCCAGTTGCGCACAGAAGGCCTTCCAAAATCTCGAGACGAACTGGCTACCCCGGTCAGAAAGTATGACTTTGGGAACCCCATGTAGCCGATAGATCTCCTTGATAAAAACTGTAGCCAACTCCTTAGCGGAAGGGAGCTTTTTGAATGGTATGCAGTGTATCATTTTAGAAAACCGGTCAACAACCATGAGGATAACTGTGTTACCGTTAGACAGAGGAAGGTCGACTATGAAATCCATGGCAAGGTGAGACCATGGCCTCTCACCAGTAGGTATGGGTTGGAGAAGGCCCACTGGAAGGTGACGGGGTGATTTAATCTGCGCGCAGACTGGACAGGCTGCTACGAAGGCAACAATATCTTTGTTAATTCCTGGCCACCAGAAGAGACGGGAAACCGACCAGAGAAGTTGGTTCCTCCCGGGATGCCCTGCTGATTTAGGATTATGATAGGTGGAAAGTAACTTGATACGCAGGTTGACAGGTACAAAACATCGCCCTGAGGGGGTTTCAGCAGGTGCATCTACCTGAGCGGCCCGTATTCTGTCCCCGAGGGGAGATGTTATGCTGGTACGTATGGTAGCCAGTACTCGGTCCGGGGGAATAATCGGACTAGGAGGACACTCCTCTTTAGCTTTCGAGAACTGTCTAGAGAGAGCATCGGCCCGGACATTTTTGGTCCCCGGCAGGTACGAGACCACATAATTAAAACGGGATAAAAATAATGCCCAACGGGCCTGCCTCGGAGTTAAGCGTTTAGCCTCGGACAGGTAGGTGAGATTTTTATGATCTGTGAGAATTAGGATTGGTACGGAAGTTCCCTCAAGCAAATGCCTCCATTCTTTGAGAGCCAGTATTATCGCAAGCAACTCACGGTCACCAATCTCAAAGTTGCATTCCGCAGCACCTAGCTTCTTAGAGAAGTACCCACATGGGTGCAACTGGCTCTCAGGAGTAGGACGTTGAGACAGGAGGGCGCCTACCCCTGTCTCAGACGCATCGACCTCAAGTACAAATGGAAGTTCGGGCTTCGGGTGTACCAAAACAGGAGCTGCGGCAAAAGCGGCCTTCAATGACTCAAAAGCTTTGATGGCCCCTGGGGACCAAAGAGAGGCATTGCCATCTTTTTTGGTCATGTCCGTAAGAGGCTTAACAATAGAGGAAAAATTCTGAATGAATTTCCTATAATAGTTAGCGAAGCCGAGGAACCGTTGAAGGGAGCGGAGACCTACAGGTCGTGGCCACTCGAGAACAGACGAGAGTTTTTCAGGATCCATAGAGAAACCGACCTCTGAGATTACGTACCCCAGAAAGGTGACCTGCTTGCGGTGGAACTCGCACTTCTCCAATTTGAAAAAGAGATTATTCTCTCGTAACCTCTGTAGGACTCGGGCTACATCAGCGTGGTGGCTTTCTATGGAGGTGGAATGGATCAAAATATCATCTAGGTATACCACCACACATTGTTGGAGCATGTCCCTTAGGACATCATTTATGAATTCCTGGAAAACCGCGGGGGCATTGCAGAGACCGAAGGGCATAACTAGGTATTCATAATGCCCGCTCCTGGTGTTAAACGCGGTTTTCCATTCGTGGCCCTCCTTTATCCTTACTAAGTTATACGCCCCTCGCAGGTCGAGCTTTGTAAATACCTTGGACCCTTTTAAGCGATCGAATAACTCGGTAATGAGTGGAATCGGGTTGGCATTTTTAACCGTGATACGGTTGAGCCCCCTGTAATCTATACAGGGTCTCAGTTCGCCGCTCTTCTTTTTCACAAAAAAGAATCCGGCCCCAGCAGGGGAAGAGGATTTACGGATGAACCCCCGGGACAGCGCATCCGCAACATACTCCTCCATGGCCTTATTCTCTGCGACAGATAATGGATAAACTCGACCTCGAGGGGGTATGGCACCAGGTTGCAGCTCAATGGTGCAATCGTACGGGCGGTGAGGTGGGAGCTCACCAGCCCGGCCCTTATCGAATACATCATGAAACTCTTGATACTCCTCAGGCAACAAAGAGACCGGAGAAGTGGTTAGCACCTTGACCACTCTCCCTAGGCATGTTTTGGAACAATTAGGCGACCATGCCAAGACTTCGGCCCTTACCCAATCAAACACAGGATTATGTTTGCGCAACCATGGATATCCTAAAACCACAGGATAATGAGGAGAGTGTATCACCTGGAGTTGAATAATTTCATGATGGAGAGCCCCAACAGCCATAGACAAAGGAGCGGTTTCATGGGTAACCTGCGGGGGCTGTAACGGTCTGCCATCGATCGCCTCAATGGCAAGTGGAGCAGTCCGAAGCTGCAACAGAATAGAGTGCTCCTGAGCAAAGGTGCTGTCAATAAAAAGGCCCGCTGCCCCCGAGTCAATGAGTGCTTCTGAACTGACCGAAATCTTGCCCCAAGTGAGACCCACCGAGACTAGAGGTTTATCCTTTTGGATATCTGGGGACGCCGAGACGCCACCTAAGGACTGTCCCCTCTGGAGCCTTAGGTGCAGGCGTTTCCCGGACGTGTAGGGCAAGTTCGCAGCAGGTGCCCTGCTTTACCACAGTAAAGACAGAGACCCTCCCTCCTCCTAAAGGCCCTCTCCTCAACTGAGAGACGGGTAAATCCAAGCTGCATGGGTTCCACAATGCCTGAAGTGTCGAGACCAGGAGGCATGGGAGGAGAGGGAGGCACGGGTGGGGATGAAAAGCTCGGGGCTAAACGTATAGGAGGCCTCCGCAGGCGTTCCCGGAAGGATGGTCTCTCGCGGATTCGTGAGTCAATAAGGATACAAAAAGAGACCAATTCCTCCAAATCATTGGGAAGGTCCCGGGCCGCAATCTCATCCTTAAGAATATCCGAAAGCCCATTAGAAAAAGCAGCCACGAGAGCCTCATTATTCCAACCAACCTCAGCGGCCAGGGTACGAAACTCAATGGCATAGTCCGAAACCGTCCTTGTAACCTGCCGAATGGACATTAATCGTTTGGCAGCTGAAGCAGAGCGTGCTGGTACATCAAATACCCGTTTTAGAGACGCAACAAACTCAGGGTAATTGTGTA
>VKOC01023002.1:0-61738 GCA_009364415.1 Spea multiplicata
CCTGCCAATTCAGTTTATTAATTATTAAAGTGTTTGGTGCACAAACATCAGTGTGTTTTTACCTTTTTATACCTGTCTTTTACATGGCTAGGTTTTGCTCACCTCTATAGCCAAAAAAATGGCTTTTTCTTTCGTATAGCTTTGCAACTTTCAGCAATGTTATTTTTAAGTGTTAAACGTATTCAGAAACAATAGTAACCCCAATATTGTTTTTTTTATGTATATATAACTCTGCAAACCACACAAAGATGTTACATTGTTACTATAACAGGAATGTTACAGGTAAATTAAGGAGTTTTGTATTCAGTTGCCCGCTTCTGTAATTGTAAATTCAAGGTAAAACATTTTCGATGTTGAGAATAGATCGTCCCCCATGCTGTTGGTGCTACTAGACCAAGCACACACTTTGCAATTAATAGACTGCGTCACAATGGACAATATGCATGCCAAGTCTATTTACCTACTATCTGTTTATAGCGTGATCTGTACAACAGCCTATGCGTGTCCTGATGTATGCAATCCTTTTGATGAAGGATATTTGAGTGGAAAGCTGTGTAGGAAACATGTTACCCAAATATTGATAAAAAGCCAAGCTAGTAGGGGATCCCTCCAGACAGATGCCAGCAGGGTTTTGTACAGCGGTAGTTCAAATACTGATGCCAGGAATAAGTAACTTGTGTTTTATCCGGGTACCTCCTACCGTATATACCCCCCCCAGACCACGCGCACACACTCATACAGACCTGCAGGCAGGGGGGTTGGTCCTGTATGCCCTCCCAGCGGGGTATCGTCATCTGGTGCTACAAATGCTGCTGATTGTTCCTGGTTAGGATTGGTGGCGGCACCCGGATAACATAGACAAAAAAAAATATCACATTTTATAAGGGGGAGCATTTTTCAATGTTTTATGTTGGCAGTACTCCAATGTAGCACCTTGCAATGTACAATGACACGTTGATTGTCTCTGTATATATAGTGCGTGTGTATATTCATTTTCTGGTTTCTGTATATATATATTGTAAATTTGAACTGGAGCAGTTTTGCTTATTGTAAAGTTCATGTGCAAACTTCTTTGCTAACGAAATAAAAATATGTATCGTGCATCTGTCTTAAGAAACTGTCTCGCTGTATATGGAGTCAACTAGAAGTTCATATGAATTATGAGCTATAACAAGGGGAATCATGTTTCATTCCTGCCATTATTTATTATTATTATCTGCCATATATGGCTGATACATGGGTTTTATGATTCCGTTAAATTGTAACCCTGCTTTCAGCCACTTATTTCTTCACTGCTTAAGTAGCATAAATGTATACATTATTACCACAAAAGTAGCCAAGCAACAACTATCCAGCTCTTTAACATGAAGTCCCATGATTCTCTTGGCTGCTGTAAAATATTTTCTCCACTGAGTGATCTGCTTTTAGACAGGGGTTTGTGGGTCATGAGGTGTTTGGCTGTATTGGGAAACTGCCAGGCTGTTTTAGCTAAAACTAGGCAGGTGACTATCATGGGATAGCTGTGTGACTGGCAATTAACCAAGAGGAGGCTTTCTATGTGCCAGTTGGAGCTTTCTTATCACGGAAATTCTGTTAAACTCTGATGTGTTATACCTCCCTTGTACTTTATGTAACAGAAGTAATATAACAATTTTCTCCTGTCTCATGCCATCACCGTTATGCCCAAAGCACACACACAACTTCACATCACTCGTTTTCTAGAAATGTCAATGCAACATTTTTTATTGCTTGGGAGGTTTATTTTAATATAAGAACATCTACAGTGGCAAGTAAAAGTAAGTGTTGCCTTTGCAACCACCAGCATTTATGTATAAAGTCTTAAAATGTAATATGATCTCCATCTAAGTTCCAATAATGAACAAATCTTTTAACTAATAGCACACACATTATTGTATTCTTGTCCATATTGAATACATCATTGAAACATTTACAGTGTGGGTTGGAAAAGGTATGTGAACCCCTAGACTAACCACTTCAACAAAAGTTAATTGGAGTCAGGATTTTGCAAACTTGGAGTCCAATCAATGAAGTGGGATTGGAGCTGTGTTTTAGAGCTACTTTGACAGTAAAAAAACATTCCAACATGTTTAGTTTGCCATTTTCAAGAAGCATCTGCTCATAAGAGCCATGCCTCACAACAATAGAAATCTCAGATGACCTACAATCAAGAATTGTTGATTTACATAAAGCTGCAAAGGGTTACAAAGTAATCTCAAATAGTTTACATATTCATTGGTCCACAGGTAGACAAATCATTTTTATAAATGGAGACAATATAGTTCCATGTGTCCCCAGAACCTAACCCACTAGAGATGGTGTGGAATGACCATGAGAGAGCCGTTCCACCAGACATCCAAAGAATATGGCTGAGCTTCAGAAGAATGGTCTAAAATTTTTCCTGAACCGGAAGCGCTTGTTTGAAGTTACTGCTGCCAAAGGAGGTTTGACCAGTTCTTAAATCCAAGGGTTGGTTAAATTTTCCACCAGCACTGTGAATGCTTACTGGGTGTGTTCAATAAAGACATGAACAATTATCATTGTGTGTTATTAGCTTAAGCACATTTTGTTTGTCTATACTTATCACTTAGATGTAGATCAGATCACAGTTTCTGAACAGTTATTGCAGAAACCCAGGTAGGTTTCACTTACTTTTTCTTGCCACTGTATATAACGGTAAATTATATTTTTTGGGGGATAGTATTAGAAAATGTCTTCAAATTTACTTGCAGTTTAAGCTTGAGAAACAATCTGTTTAGCCTGAAGTAAGTGTTTGGCTGAACACCGAAAGACAAGTGAATTATTTCATGTTGCTTCTTGACACACAAGTGTTAAAGCTAACTGTTAAAAGCTACAACAAAACAGAGGAACCTGGATGGTCCTGCTCCGCCAGTACAGGGTTTGGTTATGAAGTAACCCCCCCCCCACTTCACAAGTAGCTGAACAGCACATGTTAAGTGCAGTATGTAGGTTTGGATCCCCTCCAAAAACATAGATTTGCAATATTCATTGCTTGCTTTTGTATCCGTAAACTGAGTAAAACAGGAAACAAGTAGGCTAACTAAGTAGAACAAGAGTGCAAGCTTTCAAGACAACAGGTACCAGGGGTTGTAATCACCCAAAGGTTCAATAAGTGGCAGACAGATGCCAAGAGTTAGGAACATAGGCAAAGGTTCAGGCACCAGTACAAATCAGCACTGAGGGAATTGCCTTTAAGGGCTTAGAAACATCACGCATACAGATTATTAAATGAACGCCATGATTGAGCTCACCAGCAACAACAAAAAGGTTGGCTCCAAGCACGTTTGTGATTGTATGTAGACCCTCTTGCACATATTAAGATTTCATTTGAACGTCCTATACGTTTATTGCGTCTCCTTTGTGGTCTACCGATGTGTGTAAGGGCTATGCCCATCTACTGGCCTAGTCCTGCTCCGATAGCTGGGACCAAGTACCGCTAGCTCACCCGCTACCAAGTAAAATCATACATCATACATTTTGATTCCCAAACACACTGGCCACTCATTGATTTATTCTTGCACATATATTTGTATTAATTGGTAGATATATGTTTAGTATTTGTCATTCATTCATACATATCTATTACAAACCGAACAACAGTTATAAAATATTAAGGGATAAGCTGTCTGTATAAATGTTACCAACCAGTAACAGCCCATCCCTAACGCAAAGGTCCCTGACCTCCTGCCCCACCTCATCCCTAGCACCAGGGTCCTGACCTCCTGCTCCACCTCCCAACCCATCCCCAGCACCAGGGCCCTGACCTCCTGCTCCACCTCACAACCCATCCCCAGCACCAGGGCCCTGACCTCCTGCTCCACCTCCCACCCCATCCCTAGCACCAGGGCCCTGACCTCCTGCTCCACCTCACCATCCTAGCACCAGGGCCCTGACCTCCTGCTCCACCTCACAACCCATCCCTAGCACCAGGGCCCTGACCTCCTGCTCCACCTCACACCTCTACTTCCCTATGTGTCGTTTTATTGGCTACTCCGAAGGGAACGTCAACGACGCAAACATGCTCTGTGCATTAGCTATATTGCTTGCGTGAACTGCTGAGTTCTAAATACTAACGATATTGGTATCGCTTACAAGAATGGTCTCCAGCAAGATGGCCGCGCCCTTTTATTAACGTAAAAGCGAGTGCTGGAGATCAGAAACACTGTCAGCGTTAATGTCTCCTTTGTATACAGCTCTGTTGAAGACACACACCTGCGCTTCAGCCTTTGGTCAGAAATCCTGCTGTGTGTCAGCTGGGGTTTGTCGGAGCTGTCAGAGCAAGCGGTTCCGGGTCGGGGAGACACCGCCCCTTCTCAGTGTCGCCAGGTTTCAGGATCCCGGAAGCGGATCTGAATGTTGCTGCTGTGGCTGTTCTAGTCCATGGTATTGATGATGATGATGGCGACTGGGCCAGAGGAGCTGGAGGCCCGGGAGAAGCTGTCACTCTGGGATCGGAGGACTGATCCCTTAGCCCCGCTCACAGAGAAGCAGACAGACTCCGTGCTGGAGATCAAGGCAGCAGTGGAGGACCTGCCAGTGCCTGGAGAGGTGAGGAGCCTAGGGGCCAGTAACAGGCAAAGACAGGGGGGGCTGGCAAGCATTCAATCTGGGGGGACAAGTGCATCCTTATAGCCCAGTCATATAGCAGCTCAAAACACATTCTGCAGGATAGCTGCTCCTTGTGGAGAATCAGTTTCATATGAAGAGCTAGAAAGCCCATAAAAGGTTAAAATCCCTGTTAATCCAAGCTCCCTGATGGCTTTATGTGCCTCTAGAATGTAAACCTGTGAGCAGGGCTCTCTTTATCTAATATATCTGCGTGTCTGTTGTAGTTTTATCAGACCTTTTGAATGTATGGACTGTAAGAAGCACTGCGTAATTGTTGGCGCTATATAAATAAAATATATTAATGAGAATAACACTCTGGAAAAGACTGCTGATTCAAATCATTAAATCCCTGCAGCCAAGGGACTAGCTGGGCTTATGATAAATATCATTTGGCCTGTCTTGGGGTAACTATGTGTGTGCCGGGAGGTAATAAGTTGCTTTGCTATAAATGTTGCTCGCTGCTAAAATAATTAGCAGTTTTTTAAAGGGTCCAAATGTGATCAGATAAAGGAGCAGTGAAACCCGGATGAAACCCCCTAAACTAAGATTTTTAATAAATCCATAAGATAAATCTTTCGATGGTGTTTTGACGAAGCTCCTAACTTTTGCTTCTTGGAACATTCTTCTTCTTTCAAACACAGAAATACAGACAGCTGTAAAGATGACCTGTTGTTTCTTAAGGATTACTTTATGCACATTTATTATTATTATTGTTTTATACAGCGCCATCGTATTCCGCAGCGCTGTACAACACGGTACACAGGACATGACAAGCAGTATATAACATAACAATTGGACTTTCAGAAAATGGGCCCCGCTCCAAGGAGCTTACAATACTTTCTTCAATTCCCTTATTTTGCTGCATGAACAAAAATATCTTACGAGTGTGAGCTGTTTTCAGAGCTTAAACAAGATATTGACCATTATTTTATAAAATATATTGTGATTACCCATGGATATTAATAATGTCCAAGGATCTATAATCATCACTAATATGACAAGCTGGACCTTACATTTCTTTTTTTCTATACATTAGGAATTGCGTGTGTGTGTTTATGTATGTATGTATGTATATATATGTGTATATATATATTTTTTTTTTTTTAAGCTGGCTTCGATGTGTGTTTGTGCTGTTATTGATTCTTAACTGCGTCTTGTAGTGCATCATGAAAATATTGACATGCATTTGTGTGAATTTGAGTGCATAGGTCGAAGATTTTAGGTAGATTTGCATGTTTGTTGAATTTAAATTATTATATTATTTTAAAAGTTATCATTTATTCTTCCTTTCAGCTTCCGATTGAAGATTTATGCAGCCTGACCTGCGGATCTTTCGCAGGAGCTTTATCTTCAGCTGTTCCGGACTCTACAGAAGACGTCCTCCTGCAAGGATTTTCTATGCTGGGCATGGAGGATGACCGAATTGAGACGGCACAGCAAGTATGATACAATCGATCCCTTAGCAGTCTTCATGCCATTGCTATGATAAGGGGTTACATTAAGTATCTGGTGACTGTAAAGTAGTCTAAAGTTAACTGTCTGTACGAGAGCATCGTATTTCTGTGGAATTGGTTGTACAGCATTCTGGCATGTAGCGGGTTAAACCAGGACTCATCTCTGAGTATGTTTTTTTCAAGCAGTAAAGGACTTTTCAATGCATTTTCCCCTTTAGAGACCTTTAAGACCTTTTTGATTGCCACAGGGCCTGATTATAGATCCCTATCAATAACCCCTTATCCATTAGACCCGGCCGTCTTTCCAGGAGGTGCTGGACACATTTTATGTATTATGTACATGTCAGTTCTCGGCATCTACGTTATGCATAAATAGCCTATAGGTGAAGTCATGTGTGTCAGAAGCTATTACAAAATCACATCAGATTTTTGAATTTGCATAGGTATTATCTGTTGATTGACGAATATAGATGTGTTTGTATATTATAATATATATATATATATATCACTCACATGTAATTGTTTATTCTAAACCATATTTCCTTGTTTATTTTTATTTGATAAACTTTTATATAACTTGGTTGTACTGCACAGTTAATATTTGACTTTTTTTTCCTTTCCTTAAACGAAGGAAAGAAAATTTCCTTCGTTTAAGGAAAGGAAATATATTTTTAAAATTTTTTGACTTACAGTAATCCAAATGGCATAACTGGACAAATCCTAGAAGCAAGGTAGCCTTGGCTCCTAAATTTGTCTCCCAGCGCAAAGTTTGGCAAATCATAGATGGCTCTTAGTCTGGCTCCATACATGATAATTAAAGTTTTCCAGTCTTGTTAAAACGTGCATACTTTTGCATTTTAACAAAGAATCAAGTATTTTCTTCGAACTTCCTGGTTGAGGCTATTGTCTTCTAGTGTCTGAGCAGAGTACTGACCTCCCCGCACTTCTTTCCACATTTCTTCTGTCTTCCTTGACAGCCGTAAAGTTCTTGTTGCCCACTTGTAAGTGTGCCTTTGCATTGATGGGTGGATAAGGAGGCACACAAATGGTTGGCTACTGGAGCTCTTTTATCTCGGCACCTTGTTTATTGCATAGTCTATAAATTGGATTTTTACAATAGCAGTTTCCTTGTTTATTAATGTGTTTTATGATACATAAACAGTAACGCAGAATATATCCATCTACTGGAACAGTGTCTTAAGTTGTATTTGAGTTTGCCAGAACATACTTAAAGGTGCTGTTCCACCTACTCTGCTGAATCTCACCCTTTATAACTAGATGCAGTTAGAAACATAATCTCCTCTACTCACGTATTCCAAAACCCTTCCTACTGTCGTTTGTATTTTTTTTCCATTCTAAAAACCCTCCCTAGAAATACTTCTTGAACCAAGAAAATGTTCATTGTGACATGAAAGCAGGCGCCTATAGATTGTTGCCATAGAAACTGAAAAGGCTTCCGAAAAGTCAACCTTGTATATAAACACGAAACATTTAGATATGTCTAAGCCAAGAAAAGGGAGATAATCCTAAACAAAACCTTTTATTAAATACTGGCACAGATAAAGGCAATGAAATGTATGCAAATGCCACCTCATTTTAGGGTATATCCATATAAATTGATCAAAATAGGTATATCCAAATAATTAAAATTATAATTTTTAATGCTTAAAAAATGAATATAAATTAATAATATACAATTAGTATATTACTATATTTATATTCATTTTTATGAACATTGATTTATTTTCAAGTAAGTAATTTATTTCGTTTTATACCTATCTTGGTCAATTTAAGAGGATAAAGCTTAGTGCCTACTTGTAGATGAGGTGGCATTTGCTTTTCTTTGATGTGTGACTTTAGTTTTAATTTGAAATATAGATTTGTTTTTGCTTCATTGTGGTGACTTTTAGGGCTGTAGGACCACGGTGAAACGTTCATATTAAGTATAATATAACATATATATAACAGGGCTTGACAAATTTGTTGTGAATCTAGCGCCAGGTAAAAAAGTTAGGAGCCAGGATTTTTTTAAACTAACAGTTGGTCAGGAGGGATCTGATCATCATCAGCCCACTTACTAAACTCACAGCGTTTGACCTGGAAGCACCCTGGACTTTCAGGTCAGTGCTGGTTTTTTTTTTTGTTTTTTTTTTAAATTTTTTTGATATATTTTTTTGATATATTTTTTTTAATTCCATTGGAGCACAGCATTGAATGATATTTAGTCCCCACAAGGGGGGACAAATGTTAACCCCTGCAGTGCCACAATTGTGTCGTACACAATTGTTGCATTGAAGGGGTTAACGCTGCACTGTCGCTCTCATGGAGCGATCAGGCAAGCTAGGGGTGTTCGTGTCAGGTCCCCACAGCTTGGTGTGGATCTATTTGGGGTGTACACGGGATCTTTTTTTGGGGGGGGGGGTGCTTTTTTGCAGGGAGGGGGGTAGATATTCAAAGCTCTGGGTCCTGAGGTGGTTACAATATATAGAACAAGAACTGTAAACGGTAGAATAGAACATTCTTAAATAACAAATCTAGTCTGAAAAACATTGACTACGTGTTTAATATGTTTTATTAAAAAGTTCGCAGTTACAGGTATTTGGGACTTTTTATATTTTGTGATTAAAGTTCTGTGGCCAAATCCTATGCATGGGTATACTTCTGGTAGCTGTTTAATCCACAGGGGCTGATTTGAGCGATTATTAATGTGGTATTTATTTTGTTTCAGTTTTTTTCATGGTTTGCTCAGCTACAAACCCAGATGGATCAAGATGAAGATGCAAAATACAGGTATAAACATTTTTTTGTTGATAAATAAAAGTGATTCGAATCTCAAAAGCCAAATGTAGTTTTTGCTCTGATATGATATAAATAATGAAGTTCTGAACATTAATTTCTGGAGGGAAACTCGGTTCGCCATGGTGACAAGAAATAGTTTCCTGTCGCCTGGGGTTTTTTAGGGGAGCACTATACTTTGCGTAACAGAGACCCCCACACTGCCCAGTACCACCAACACCCCCGGCATACTGTGTTTATCGCTGGCCTGCACTCCCTTGGTCCCAGAACACTGACTCGAGTCTGAGCGCGACATTTCCCGGCACTCAGACGCAAGCAGCGTGCGAGGACCGCAAGGGAGCAGGCAGCCGAAGTGCTTCCCTGAACCTACAAAGGCAGAAGTAAACATAAAGTATGTTAATGTGTCGATATGTGCGAGTATATGTTTGTGTCATTGTATTTGTTTATCTAAGTACATTAGTAAAGAAAGAATAAACAAAAAACTTGTCAATATTGATCACCGAGCTGGGGGTTAAGGTGTTAATATGCTGGTGATTAACAGCCCGGTTTATATATTATATCTTTATATCTCTGTAATCGCATGCATCGAAATGGAAAAGGATCTTTGTTTTCTGTGGCTTTATGAGAATCTGGAGTTTGTAGCATTGAGTGTGTGTTAGAAGTATATCTTCTATGGTTTAATGGGAAAGTTCCTTTTTGAATAAAAATATTTTTTTGGTGTATGTTAACATTGACAAAAGCCCTTTGTTTATATAGAAATAGCTAAAATGTAGTTGCTTAAACAGATCACGCAAAAAATGAAACGAATTTGACGCTAGTAATACAATATAGTTGATATTCCCTTTTAAGACATTTTTAGCTGCTATAAAGCGTAACAAGTGAATTTTATATAGAACATTTTCTTTTTCTTTTTTGCATTCATATAACCCCTCTATGTTTTTTTTTTTTCCTTTCCAGTGAAATGAGGGACTATTTGTCCGGATTCCAGGAGCAGTGTGATGCCATATTAAATGATGTGAATATTGCCTTGCAGCATTTGGAGTCTCTTCAGAAGCAATATCTTTTTGTATCTACTAAAACAGGGACGTTGCATGAAGCCTGTGAGCAACTTCTCAAGGAACAGGTGCGTTTCCCTGCGTCTGTCTGTCTACACTTCAGCGTTATGCCTCATTAACATGTCCCTGGTACATTTAATATCTTTTATCGCTCATATATGTATAATTTATAATATTCATCTGTTGAAAATGCAAATTTATCAGTTCTTTTTTTTTTCTTTCCCCTTTAGTCAGAACTGGTTGACCTTGCTGAAAGTATCCAACAGAAGCTTTCCTATTTTAATGAACTGGAAAATATAAATACTGTAAGTCTTTACTATGTTTAAATACTTTGTTAAACATTCTATCTATACATACCAGTATATTAAGAGATTGAGACAGTTTCAAGAAAATTAATCTTGGAAAAACAGGCTCCATAATGACTAGAAGAAGACTGGGAACAATTCGCTATGAGTAAATAATAATAATTGCAGGCAGAAATGGTAACGTAAAATCTGGAATCATTGGATAAACCATAAAAAAACAACTTTGCAAATATTGGCTTTTAAAAAAAGTGTGGCTGTTGCATTGATGCAGGGCTTAATTAATCCCAATTGTTTGGTAACCATGGCACCATTTTTTCTCTTCTTTATCATTAGGGCATAAGGTTCCATTCCTTGTTTTATTAATCCCATGAATATATTTCTTGTTAAAATAGAAGAAATGAATATGTCGAACTGGCTCTTGAATTTTACGTAAAACCCATCTAGCTATGTATTTTCACGTAGATTACCTGACTCTTGTGCTCGTAACTCATAATTGTGCACTTGACCAACTTTTTGTTATTGATTTTCCAATTTTTTTTCTTTTGTGATCCTGTTTAATTTATTTCATAGCTGTTGTAGAAATCGGGGTAGCAAAATGTTAGATGCGTGCCTTAAAAAACACAATGTATGTGTCTGTTTTAGGGAAAAATGCATCAAAAAGAAAAATTGTAGGCCTACTCTGTGAAACCTTCATTATTAAATGAAAACCAAAATGCTTCAATAGTATTACTACATTTTTTCAGTAAAAATCAGTATCTTCTACTCTTATGTGATACTCAAGAAAACATGACTGCTTCATCTATAAAGCTGTGAAAAACCCCCCAAAAACATACAATTTCAGAAGTAATTGTAACATAGTTTAATTTTAAAAAGGTTGCAGTGGTAGTTTAAGTCTTAAGGGTGTATTATGCATACATTGTTGAGAGTTCACATTGATCATAAATCTGTGATGATGTAAAACGTAATATTTATGCATCATATTTCAGTGCTTAATCTGTTGGTATATGTTAGATTTGTGTAAACTGTTTAACAAACTACTCTTTCTTTGTTCCCATTTAGAAACTGAATTCCCCAACACTATCGGTGAATAGTGAAGGATTTATACCTATGTTATCTAAACTTGATGACTGCATTTTTTATATATCATCTCATGTAAGAGATTTTCTTGTTGTTGTTTGTGGGTCTTGCATGCGTTACGCTCTCTCTTGAGCTGGGACATGTTGGCGTTATGGTAGCTTAAACATGGAGAATAGTAAAAAGTCCCCCTAACAGGAGGGAAGTTTATTTCATTATTTGTATGTATGTAAACTTTACCCCAAAACAAATCCAAAGATATTCTCGTAGTGAGTAGCGTTAGCAATATTGTTCTGGCCTCACTGTGTTTCAATATATTTGGTGATTTATTTTTTTTACCCCCACCCGTTACATCTTCTGCCCCCCTTACTTACTAAAATTGTAGCTGTATAAATAGGCTGACAGACTTTCTCGGAACGTAACATTTGGTTTTAATGATTTCAGCCAAGTTATAAAGATTACCCTGTGTACCTGACGAAGTTTAAGCAATGCCTGTCTAAAGCAATGCTCCTTATGAAGACGTACACTGTGAACACACTGCAGAACCTCACCAACCAGCTCATGAAAAGGGTATGTGACACTATCTAGTATATTTTATATATTATAAACCAATACTTGGTTTGGTGGAGACCTTTAGATAATCTAGCATTTCATTTTTAGATCTTTTTGAGATGAAAACATTTAACCTGTGACTCTCTGCTTTGTTTTACCAGCACGATTCATCGAATGTTCCAAATACAGACAATGCTTTCACTCTGTTTTATGTTAAGTTTCGAGCAGCAGCTCCAAAGGTTAGGGTAAGTGTTACCAAGCTAGTGTGTTGAGTCTGTCACAATCCCTTAATCTCGTAAATACAAGTGGTAGATAAAATACTGCTCTAGGAAGCTAAGCTTCAAAACGCTGCATCCTAAGCCTGTTCCCCGGGGAAACCTTATAATGTGGCCGATTGACATAATACCAGCTTTGTCAGGCAGTCTGGATATAAGGGAATTGTGTTAACACTTAAAGTAGTAATCCAGTTAACATTTTTGTAATCTACCGAACTAAACCTTAGTTATCTATCTATCTATGACATATCACATTTGGCACTATAGGCTATACCCTTTGATGGTTGAGTAATGTCAAAAATAAGCTGGTGCCTCTAGGAGACGCGTATTATTCCTCTGCTTTTTGGGTGCTAATCACCAATCTTTGCTGATTGCAATTTTTGGTTATTTACTTTATAACTATACAGGACTTAACAAAGTGCAGGGGTTAAAAGTCATGCTGTAGGCTCTTTACACTGTAGGCACGTCCCAGGTTATGATAGATTTACCACATTATGAGCGTGAGAAGTTTGCTCCTGTGTATGTCTAATGTCATCCTGCCAGCCCCCCCCCATAAATCTGTGCAACCGTAACCTTCCAAACATCTTTTTTGTTTATTTAGACGTTAATAGAGCAAATGGAGCAGCGTTCAGAGAAGATACCTGAGTAAGTATCATTAAGTCATTACTGACTACCACAAATGTTACACTCCTGAATGGTTAACACTGTAGTCTGGTATAGTAGATAGCCTTATGTAATGGTGGTATATGTATATGGTAATAAATTAAGCCATATGTGTGTGTACCATGGACGCAGTCACGTAAACATCTAGTTTGTAGGACCTGTGTGTTCCCTGTTTTTTTATTCCTCCTTTTTAATATGCCATTCCTTCTCTTTTCTGGATATTGCTTGGTCCAGACAACCTTTGTAATTTTGTGGTTGTGGAAAAAAGGACTGGAAGCTAAAATAGTTATGGGAGTTTTTTCGCTCCATGTCTAAGAGTTCTGCTTCACTGATCCATAAATAGTCCCTACTTTATCACATTTTCCAAAAGAGCCATGCTGATTGGAAAACAAAAGACAAAATCTATAGGTGGTTTTATAAAATGAGTGATGTTCATTTCCTCTTGAAAGCTTTGAAATGGTGGACCCGTTCAAATGTATGGCGTTTGTATCACATGTACGGCACATGCCTCTGATCAGCACACAAAACCTTGTGTCGTCTCTGTTACCATTATTTGTGACAGTAGATTGGAAGCTTTGAGCAAAGATCACCGTAATCACGGCAGGGGATAGAAACAGGAATAACATGCATTTCCAAACCCAAGTTCACCATTTGGGATTATAAAGTCTGTGTTCTGATCAGAATATCCTTTGTATGCTCATGGTAGTTTCTGAATGATGCCTCTGGTGCTTGTCCTCTCCCTGGGGAACATGTGGGGCATAAACCAAAGCACAACGGTACAAGTTGTAACCTGTATTCAGTGCTAAATGTAATGCCTCATTACGTACTACACCACATTACGCTATCTCAAACAGTGTGAGATTTATTTAATTTACTATACTCTCCAAGACCATTCTAGGGAAGTTTCTGATGGTCCTCTGAATAGGAAAGCCTCTGATTCATGGATGTATATAATTATTCTTTGTTTCCCCTTTAAGATACCAACAGCTGCTGGCTGAAATACATCAATGCTACCTGGACCAGAGGGAACATTTATTGAGTCCGAGCATCACGACTACAATAACTGATCTAACCAGCCAAAACAACAGGGATCATTGTGCTCTGGTAAGGTTACACACAGCGTGCTTCCTTCTTTTCAGTATTTCTAGTGGTAAGCAACAAATGGAGCAAGAAAGTAATAGAGCAAGCAGTGGGACAGCACAGACTCGCCACATCTGCTTTGCCCAATGCCTGCAGTGTAAAGTTCTGAACGTTCAGATTGCTTGCTCTGTCTTTTAACTAGATACAATGCTTTCTTCTTGTTCCCCCGCTCTCTTCTCACTCGAGCTCCTACTATTCCTATGTATGTACATACACACACACACACACACACGTGATGTAATTCAATTCTTTCTAGTAGTTTTCTAACAATGATAATTATAATAATGTACATTTCCAGTGTATACAATGCAATGTTTGACCTTTTCACCCAGAGAAATGAAATCCCTGACAATGTTTGATATTGTCGCTGAATGTGTTGCTTTGTTTCCCGCAGGTACGCAGTGGCTGTGCATTCATGGTCCACGTGTGTCAGGATGAACACCAGCTTTACAATGAGTTTTTCACCAAACCGACACCAAAATTGGAGTATGTGGTAAATTTTGTACTGATTATTACATAACTGGAATTTTGTTCCTTTCCATATGTCACAATTTGTTTTCTTAAATTTTGAATGATAATCCTAAAAATGGTCATTTCCTAAGAATAGATGATGCAATTTGCTGTTTGTTTTATCACAAGTACATGTGTTTCATCGTAGATCATTGTGGATCTATAATTGGCTGCATCACATTTAACTTTTCATTGCAAAGAAATGCTTTGCTGCACAGCTCGGTGTAAATTGATCAGTGAGGTCCTTTTCCATTTTATCCATGTTTGTGCATAAAAAGAAGTTAAGAAAGCAACATGATGTACACTCTGATATATATCGTCTTATAATCACAAAAACAGTAACGTTAGTGCAAATTTGTAATTAACCAATGTTTTATTGTAACACACATCGCTGGGTATGGCTCAGACCTCCTTAGTGTGAATGGGCTGTTAGTATAAGTAGAGATCTCCTTGTAACCAGCTTGTTGAGCAGCAGCCCTCGGGGATCTGATCTCTAATAGACCAACCTGCCCCCGGTTTTACAGCAGAGGGGCTTCTGTTCCCAGACCCACTGTCCTAACCAGTAAATCACGCTGCGTAGCGTTAACATGTTTCACCATACGTCTCGCCAAACCACGATTATTTATTGCATTTCATTTTCTTCACAGTGAACTATTGGGGAAGCTTGGCCTTTCTTTGTATGATGTTCTAAGGCCGCTGATTATTCACGTCGTCCATTTAGAAACGTTGTCTGAGCTTTGTGGCATACTTAAAATTGAGATGCTGGAAGACCATGTCCAGAACAACGGTGATTTGTATTTTAATAACTTCGCTTTGGTTATCTTAGTAGTTCTTAAGACCACTTCTTTTAGGCACATTAAAGGATTTATGCTAATTAAAATGAGCAAAATTTTACTTGATTAAAGAATATTTCTGGGAAGAGTTTGGAACTACACAGTATTAGCAAGAATCTATGACATTTGGTGCATTTAGTAATGAATGTTAAATTAAACAGACTAGATGGAACAACATCTAGTAATGTATGTACAGGAAATATTATTTACACAGCAATTGTGTTTACACAATTATAAGTGTTCTTTTTACAGTTAATGACAATTCCTCCCTCTCTGGCACTGCTTGACGCCTCCTTAAATTTAATGCACTAAAATACTGTAGATGGTTTATTTACAGATCATGTTTAATGTAGAAAAGCCCTTTTTTCACATTTTTCTCTCTGCTTTTATCAGTGGAACATCTTGGTGCCTTTGCTGCCGTGCTGAAGCAGATGCTAGAAGATGTGCAGGAGAGACTTGTGTACCGGACACACATATACATACAGACAGATATTTTGGGCTATAAACCGGCTCCAGGGGATCTTGCATATCCTGAAAAACTAGAAATGATGGAGGTAAGGTTGCCCTTAATGTGAACCCGTTTTTATTGGCAATAGCTGCCAAGACCGTATGTGCAGCAGTAATTTTAATACTCTGCTGCCCTCTGGAGTTTACCTAGGAGGTAGAAGCATTATTCCGGTATTTGCTTAATTCTAACACTTTTTTTTACAGAAAAAAAGCAAGGTTGTCTTTTATTCAGACCTCAAATACAATGGTTTTGATTTGTTTTTTTCAGAAGGGTCTTCTCACAGTCAGGTCTTTTCTTTTTATTTTCTTAAGTTCCAAAATTTGACGGGTCCTCTTATAATAGAACAAATATGGTACTGGAATCGGATGAAAAATACGTTTAAAAAAATGTTGGTTTTTTTTTTTTTTTAAACCGTTGTTTTTTGCATTGCAAAATGTTTTACATACATTGCATATTAGCTATTCGGCAGGGGCGTAACTAGAAACCTCAGGCCCTGGTGCGAGAATCTGTTAAAGGCCCCCCCCCCTCCAACCCATCTACCCCCTTATTACTATCTACCCTCTCCCTACACCCACTTCTCACTACCCCTCCCTATCCCTCCTTCTCACAATCTACCCTCTCCCTCCCTATCCCCCTCTTCTCACGATCTACCCTCTCCCGCCTCTTCTCACGATCTACCCTCTCTCTCCCTACCCCCCTTTGTAGGTCACTTACCGCGCAGTCCTGTGGTGGGGGCGCAAGGCCTCTGTCTCGCCGCGCACGGCTTCACTGCTGAGCGCCGGCATGTGACGTCATATGCCAGGGTGAAGCGCCGGCACCCGAGACAGACGCCTCATGCTCCCACCACTGCAGTCTGGGCAGCGTTGAGGCAGGCGGCAGCGGGGAGCAGAGGAGTACTGGAGTTCTGTCAGGGGGGCCCAAGAGGTGCCGAGCGGTTGCTGAAAAACGACCCTTTGGGCAACCCCCGGTAGTTCCGCCACTGCTATTCAATGTGTACATTCATTTTGTACAGGATGGGAAACGCCTTCTTTTAAAATATTAGAAATTCATACAACAATAATTATTGATATAAATTATTGGTGCTAATTTGTAAAACCCTATACTAAAATAACAAACACATTTTTTGCAATTTTACCTAGAATCCTTCCACACTAGGTGTCACTACTGAACAATAATGACCCAAGTTATGTTCAGCAACCTCCCCTGATTACAGTAATACCCCAAATATAAATATTTTTTTATGTCTTCAAGTAAGAATATTTTTTTATGTCCATTCGACTGGACTTCATTAGCTTGCCAGAAGGGCTTATGCTTTTTAATGGTGACAGAACTAATAATCTTCCCATATCTGCTGTGTATTTTATGGGGCCAGTTTAGTGTTATTTTAACACAGCTGCAAATTTGTGCATAGCAGATGCTCTCTGTACTTTTCCACTACTGGTAATAGCAGCAATAAGCTTATCTTACTGTCCGCAATAACTATATTATTACGAATAATGTCATGTAAATTTTGCTCCTAACCTGTTACTCGTCTTCAATGTTTAGCAAATTGCAGAGAGTCTCAGAGAAGAACAAAGGAAACTGCATTCCGCAGAAGTTTCTTTTTCAGATGTCCAGCTTGGAGACCCAGAGTCCAATAACCTTATAAAAAGTGGTAGGCGTTTTCTTCTTTCTTCTTCTTTCTTCTTGTTTCGAATTACACTACGGCTATTTGTACATAGAATGTGACGGCTGAACCCTGTACATGTGCAACCTGTAGAGCACATAATGGTCTTATGAAGTACTTACATAGTTGATTAGGCTTTGTGTTCGATGGAACCAAAAGAGAAAATGGGTAGAGAGGATTAAGATTAATCCCTCTATACAAAAATAAGTTCATATGATGGCTGGAGTGTCCCTATAATATGTATATAGTTGTGCACTTAGTTTTAGTATTTGCTCATGCGGTTTCAGGTACCACAGCCTCTAATTCCTGAGTGCCCACCACCAGTCTCCTTACTTTTTGCCATAAAAAAATTCTAGCATGTTCGTTTGCAGGAAGGGGTTAAACATCTTTCACCATGAAGGGCTTGGAAATGTGTTGATACAGTTTTCATTTTCATTCCCTCGATAGAATCAGACACTGTGCAAAGACCATGCAACAATATCTCATGAAAATGCCTCTTTATAAGTAATGTTTGATGTGGCGTTTCCATGGTAATGCCATTTAAACATTTTCTTCTGGGTACCATGAATCTGCTGATGCCTTCTGTTGTCATGTAGTGGGAGTTTAACACTGTGTAGTCTTACTCCCCATTGACATTTTTCACTTTTGTCTTTACAGCTAATTTTTTTTCCACAAATAGAAGACACTTTAAACAAAGAATAAAACTATCTATATTTGGCATAACTTGATTGTTTGCTTATAACTGTAATACATTTTACTTGTGTGGAAGAGCATAACTACATTATGCTATCTTTTATTTTTTTCTGAATGGATGAGAAAATAGATATGGCCGTATAAGACCAAGAGAAGTGGAGTATTTAATAAAAAAAATACAAAGGCTTTCAGGACCTTGGGGGGGGGGTCTCTCTTCTTCAAACGGAATGATAATTGAGTGTGTTTTGTGTCTCTCTGATATCCTGTTTGAAACTTGTAGTTGGGATATCGGTGTTGATTGCAGAGCCAATGGAATATCACGGATTGCTTGGTTTGTGCATTTTAGGGAATATATATATAGAAGTTATCTGAGATATCAGTCCAGAGGTAGTGAAAGGGCATTTTCTTGGGAATCCTCTGATAAGTTGGTTTAGTGATTTTTTTTCTTTTCTTGTAGTCTGTGGTTGGATTGCTGGATGGTAGGGTTTTGTTATTATCTGAGTCCATAAATTGTGTTTGTTTCCTGAATATGCAGTCGTCCATGTATATGTCTACTAAAGTTATCTGCTGGCTATAACGGGTTGTTCTTCAGAGTGGACGTGTCATCTGAAGCATTCCCACTCTGAAGTCTCAAAAGCTTTACTTTAAGTAACTTCCCATTTTTTTGTGTTTGCCCAATAAAAGGTGCTAACCTTGTCTGAAGACGCCTGATGAATGTTAACCATTATGTGAAATATCTTTGCATTTTACAGTTGTTGTTTTTTTTTTGCACTATTGTAGCCATTTATGTGAAATGCCCTATATCAAAGATAATTATGGCAGTACATAGCAGTAATATACTGCATTAAGTTATTAATTGGTCATGGAGTTAAGGGACCGCAATGATAAGTTTTCCAAATGAGAATTGGCTAAACTCTTATGGGTTTATTACAGGTTAGTTCGAGGAATACTGAACCCTGAATGTTTTACAGTCCCAAATTTGCTTCAGTCTGTCATTACACGTCTTTTTGTTCCCTTGGTTTTGAGTTAATGTCTGACTTTTTCATTATTATCACAGTAATTTTTGTTCTTTACATTGGTAACACAATGCTTTACTATTGTACATAGCCTCTTCTGAATCTTTAAGCCTAAGGGCTGAGAATACCATTTCACCCGCGGATCTGCATGGGATGTGGTACCCAACAGTGAAAAGGACGCTGGTTTGCCTTTCTAAGCTATACAGGTGCATTGATGTAAGTACTAGAAATTGTCAAATGCCATGGACTTTTTCACTTATCAAAGCATGTACTGCACTGCAATCGTCTGGTCGTTTCCACCACAAATTGTGGAAGGGCCATGCTGTTACGTCTCTGTTCTCACAAAGCAAGCATACGTAAAGAGGTGGATTGGTTGTGCTGCAGCTATATCCTTACTCGTGAGTGTCCTTAGCTCCTTCAGTCTTTTATGGACGTACATGTACGGCCTAAAAAAACATTCAATAAAGCCCTTTAGGACGTACATGTATGTCCTGACTTTCTTGCTGCGGTAAGGACATCTTTTGACACCCTGGTATGATAAAATAAAAAAATAAAGTGAGCTAAATGATATATCATGAAATAGCACCCTAACAACGAGGGGAAATACCAAGTCAACTATAGTGCAGATTATTAAAAAAGAATAAAATATATAATTGTCTCCCTTTCTCTTTTAAAAGCATATAGTGTGTGTATGTGCAGAACAGTATTGTGTGGACTTGTGACTATTTGCTTTTTTGTAGTGTACAGTATTGAGATTTTTTGTTAAATGTATTTTACTGCAATAGTTAATATTTTAAAATGGATAACAATATCATTGTTGCTATATTTTATTTTTGCATTTAATTTAGGTCGGATAATTAGCTCTGTAGTTTAGAGGTGCTAATAGGTCCATGTTTAAATACAAATGCATCCGTTTTGGTTCTAAAGCTGGTTGAATTTACTTTGTCTTTCATATAAATATTGATGATTTTATGTCTTTCTCCAACAGAAAGCTGTGTTTCAAGGCTTGTCTCAGGAGGCCCTGTCAGCCTGTATTCAGTCATTGTTGGGAGCATCTGACGCCATCTCCAAAAATAAGGTCAGAATACGATCTGTGACTTTGCTGTCAGGGATAACTGTTGGTGGGTGACTAGAAGGGTTAAATAGAACTGTTGCTAGAAAGTATAACTAAAATTATTTAGTAAAGTTATTTGTACCCTGTAACTGGTCAGTGGAAGTTTAAGAGATTATTTAATTTAAATGTTAACCTCCTGGAAAATGAGATTGGGCCACAGCCACCATGATCTAATTAATTTATTTCCCCTTCTCCTTATCCAACTCTATCCTAGGTTGCAAATAATGACAATTTCCAACCTAGGATAACATAATGGGGAGGAAAAATCATGCATATCCTCAAAAAAAGGAAGCTAAGGTATAATTCCCCATAGTTTCCGAAGGTGGGTTTTAAGTGCCGTGAATAAGAATGTGCACCCCATTCTGATTTCTTCTATTTTTGCATGGTTGTCACACAAACTAATTTTATTATTAGACAAAGATAACCGGAGTAAACATAAAATACAGTTTTAAAATCGTGATTTTCTGTATGGAAGGGAAAAAGCTATCTAATCCTACCTGGCCCTATGTAAAAAAGTAATTGGCCCCTTAGATACTAAATCAACCGATTGCAAAAAGTCGGTCTGGCAAAATGAAGTAAGCTAAAGGGTGTCCAAAACGGCCCATGATGCCGCAATCTAAAGAAATCCAAGAACAGAAGAGAAACAAAGTCATTGAGATCTATCAGTCTCTGAGGCTCTGAGACTCAGCAAGCCACTGTGAGAGCCATTACCTACAAATGGAGGCGGTGAACCTTCCCAGGAGTGGCCATCCTACCAAAAATCCACGAACAGCGAATAAATGGCTCATCTAGGAGATCACAAAAGAAGCCAGACTAACATGTAAAGAACCACAGGCCTCCCTCTCCTAGATTAAGGTCAGTGCTCACGTTTCCACTATAAGAACTGTGCAAAAAAATGACATCCATGGGAGGCGAAAACCACCGCTGACCATGAAGAACAAAACAACACTTGCCAAAAAGATATTGATGACCCCCAAGAATTGGGATAATTGTGCATGAGTCCAGAGTAAATCTTTTTGGAAGGCGTTGGTCCCGTTACATCTGGTGTAAAGATAACTCCCCACTTCGCAATAAGAGCATCGTACCATGGGTGATATAGGATTTGATTTAATCTTTACCTTTTAATAAATTAAATGATCATTTCAAAGTAAATGTAATGCTGCAAAGGACATGCAGCACCTTCCACCCTTTGCCTCGTGTACCACAATCTATAAGAGGAGCCAGGCATTAGGTGCTGGGTAGAAGTAGCTACCCTTACATTTGCTATGGCTCCCTTGATATTATGAGAAGGTGACCGGTCCGAAAGTCCTTATGTCTCAATAATGTTTGCATAGTATTTTTAAAATTATAATTGGATTTGGGGTTCTATTAAATTAAAAGGATATGTTCCTATTTGTTTTGAGGTTTGATTTGGTGCACAATTTGAGATTAGTAAAGTCTCGTTTGAAGGCTGAGGCTTGTATGCAGGGTTACTGTCTCTGCAGGAGCCAGTACCACACAGCAGTGTCTGGATGAGAATGTCGTAAGCAGAAATAAAATCTCCACGGGCTTCATCAGAATGACCAACTCTACTGCGCTATGGCTCCCTGGTGGCATCACAAGTGGGCTTGGAAGCAAATTATTAACCACCAAATTCATGCATGTTGGCACAATATATATACCATATTGGCCCGATTATAGGTCGCACTTTTTTCCCCCATAATTTAAATCTTTAAAGTGGGGGTGCGGCCTATAATTGGGGTTTAGAATGTTTACCTTCTCCAGGGTGTCTGGAAGACCAGATCAGAAGACTGCAGAGCGTTTTCTGTAGTGCAGTCCGGCAAAAAAAAAAAAAAACACCCGCAAAAACTTTAGTTCCGCCCTGATTCTTGATTCTCAACATTGATGTAGATGAGGCAGACTGGTGCAGGAAGTGGAGATCACGTCTGCAGCATCTACATCAAGGTTGCAAAAGTAAAGTTTAGGTAAGGAGGGTGGGAGCCTCCTACCGTAAATTAAATGTAAAAATAAATAAAAAATATATATTTTTCTTTTAAATAGCCAAAACTGCGGCCTATAATCTGGTGCGGCCTATATTCGAGCCAATACAGTATAATATATATATGTGTTACTCTTGCATATTCTTTGCTATATTAGGTAATTCTGTCATATGTTGGCATTTTGCTCTGGAGTCTTGCCCAAGTACGAGGAGGTTGAAGAAAATACCCGCTGTGGCTCCCTCCATGCTTTCTCTGCTTCTGATTAGATGAATAAACACGGTCAGAGAATTTGTTCTGCCTGAAGAAGACGTCTGAAGCCGTTAGCTGCAGACTGTCAGATAGGAAAGGATTTTTTTCGCCTCCAAGAGCTGTGAGCTGTGAAACGAGACTAAGCGCATCAATGTTATGCCCTGCTCTTTAGCACTTATCCAATGTAATCACCGCTCAGCCATTAATCATTCTATACTTGGCTACCTGTCTTTGTAAAAGTCAGCCACACACGCATATCTCTTTTTTTTCTAGCTTCACTAAGCAAGACGGTGATAAGGTTATGGATGTAATGTTGTGAAAGGCAAATTTTGTATACACCGTAAAGAGGATCTTTCCCAAACCCTGCATTTCACTAATCAGTAATGCTCAATAATCCTATGTAATATGTGAATTATATTAGTTATAGCAAGGCCACATTTGCCATGAAAATGCAAATTCTTGTGACTTGTCAAAAAATGCAAGTTGGAGTAAAGCAAATTCACCAAAAACCATCTTATATTAGCACCCCCGAAAAAACAAATGCCAATTTGCATACACTCACAAACAACTCGCATTATAATTACCACGCGTCTGCATTGGAAACTTCCTTCCAACAGAAACGCAACTTGCAACCTTTCCCACTTCTGTAAACAATTCATGTTTTTTTTAAAATCAGTAATTAAAAAATGACAAAGATTGGAGGGGCAAAAAATTTCATCTCTGCCCTCCATGGGGGAATTTTTAACCCCCTCACCACAGTGGACTGTTAGTTGGGGGGAGACAAGGATGCTGCCCAAAAGTTGTTATATTGGTTCTGTCTCTCCATTTGGGGTATCTTTTATAGTATTTTTAACTCAGTTACACCTCCCTCTCGGTTAATGTGTGAAGACTGAGGTAATGTACTGCTTTGCCTTTGTCTAAACAGGCCGTTTTATTAAAAAATATTAGGAGACCCCCTAAACAGACACCTGGAGCAGATCTAAACATTGACTCTTCGCAGCTTTTTTATTTTATTAACAGAGCTCCCATAGTTATACTTATTGATCTGAATATATCATTTATTTACCATGTTCAAGCTCCACTGCAGGAAGCCCAACAATATCCTGTGATGAAGAATAGCTTTTCCATTGCGTATGCATGGTTTATACTAAACCTACTGATAGACCTACCTATAGTAGATAAACAAAATATTACTTTACGGGAACTCGGTATTTTCCAACCTAAATCTTGTTCAGTATCTCACTGGGTTTGTTGGGGTATATGAATGGATCACCCCTAGACCGTTTCTAGTTTTTGGTTTGATGATGTTGCACACATACTGTCTGTATAATTTAAGAGTGAAAAAATTCTCACCAGGGTTATTAAGATGGAAAAAATAGCACCCAGCCCAGTGTCTGAAAAGCAATTATTTTACTCCAGATTTCCATATTTGTTACAGGTTGTGTTTGTACTCACTTGGCAACAGATATGAGCGAGTGAATGAATACCTGCTTGGTAAAACGTCAGTAAGGTTTTATGCATTGACTAATGTGGAAGGTGCTTTATCTTCTAACCAATAAGATTGTATATGAAATCTGGAGAAAATTATGTGATTTGAACAAATCATACTGTTAATCAAATTAGAACAAACATTTTTTGAATAAAATTGCTCCCATTAGCAAATAATTGAATTATATAATAATAAAAATTACCATGCAGGTATTGGCTCTGTCGGTTTTAAGGACTTCATGAGCTGTCATGTCCTCCGCACCACATCCCGGCACCGCATCCCCCCCCCCTTTCTTTCTTTATTCTATGGTTGCCTCTCAGTGCGGTGGGCAAATGGCGGGGCGTCCTATGGGCCCCGCTGGCACCACCTTCACTAAGCCATGTATCACTGTTCTGGCTAGTTGGAAACCCCGGTTGAAGGCTAGTCAGATATGAATCTACACTGCAACAGTCATTGTATATTGGCAGCTATTAAAAACATAGGGTCACTTCAAAAATACATTTAAAAAAGTATAACATTGGTTGGGGACCATAGGTACAAGGCATACTAGACTGTGGGGAACATGAGAAGTGCTCATTTAGGTGACATCACATAAATTGTTATATAAAATCCAATTTCTATTTTATTTTAGACCCAGGTTGATGGACAGCTGTTCCTCATCAAACATCTCCTGATCCTTCGTGAACAAATAGCTCCCTTTCACACTGAATTCACCATTAAGGAAATTTCCCTGGACCTCAAAAGAACAAGAGGTATTACTCAGTGGTGGCTGAGGGAGCTGGATGGGGTTAACCCGTCCGGCTCTGGGCATCTACCAAATGATTGTTGTGGTTTTTGTTCATGTTCACCTGCAATACCATGCATGCTAACAACATACTGTATGTACCTGCATGCAAGTTCCATCTTCTGCTTCTATAACCAATCAATCCTTGTAACCTTTTACTGGAGTAAAGCAGTAAAATCAAAGCAATGTCTTGGTATGTATAGATCTGTAAGTGTCCATTGCCGAGCTTCAAGGTTTGGAAATACTGAGATCAGACCGGTCATAGGCATGTAGAATGACAGCGAAGGAATTTCAACCTGTATTGCGAAATATGTTTCTTCCTTACCTAATATACTACATGTGCCTTCTAACAATTGCAATACAGTTTGCATTAGGTTCAATGATAAAGTAATGTTCTGGTAGCGGACAATGCATGCTGGATGAACTTGTCTGTATCTATAAAGTTATGCTTATGCTTGGGAAGCTTTGATTATTTATCCTTTTATGGAAATAGATAATATTTCTAATTAGTGACATTTCTAGGTATTTCTAACAAAAAATCTCTTTTATGCTTGTATGTGACGACCATTAGTTCTTTGATTAATCATCTTGAGTGGAATAGGGTTACTGCTCGCTGCATGTCTGTTCAAACTACCAGCCATTACAAATGGCTTTATCACCTCTCTTAACACACTCATTCTTGTCTTTTACTATTTAACCAAAGCTAACTGTATTGTTTCATTGCATTTGAACATTACTGAAGCCTAAGCAGTAATACTTATGTCTCTGTTGTGGTCGGTGGTAAATATGTCCTTTCTAGTGTCTTTAGTTGGCTGGCAATAGAAGTTGCTCACACATTTGTTCCACGAGTATACTTCTTTGTCAGCCAGTCTGTTCGTTAATAGGTAAGTGACTGCAGGTATACTATTAAACGGGTAAGTAATTACATAGTGGAATGAACATTACATATTATTAACAATAGATTTTACCCTATTTAAAACAGAAATATAATTAGAATACAGTTGTTTTAATATATTTGTGCAATTGTCCCATTAAATAAGTTGTACACAGGGGTCAGACTATACCTTTTGAGCTTCCTTATGTTTTGCCCTTTAAAAAAATGGAATTTTCCTGGAAACAGGAAAATTTACCTCCGTGGGCAATCCTATTGCTTGCTATGGCAATTGTGCTGTTTTTCCACTTTGCAACTGAATTTCTTTTTTATTCTTATTGTTCTTAAAAATAAAAGTAATGGAGAGATCTTTTATCACACAGCATTAACACTTTTCCATATGACATCACACTATGACATCAAAGGCAGCTTGAAAATGGCTAAAAATTGCCCCCCTAGGTCAGATCAGGCCCAAATGTATGGATTCCTCCAATTGAATCTATTCATTAAATTAATCTTGTGTATGCCATCCTCACTTTTCTTAGTAATGTACATTCTTTTTAATTTCATATTAATAATTGTCTGTACCTCAACTGTATTTTAATATAACAGTTGGGGTCCTGTGTTGTACTTCATCCATTTGTTTTTCCACAGATGCAGCATTTAAAATTCTTCACCCTAAGACTGTTCCTAGATTCTTCAGGCTCAACAGCAACAACGCTCTTCTTGAGTTTCTGCTGGAGGTAACTGGTAGCTTTATAAGGGTTCCTCCAAGTCTGCTTGCATTACCTCTTGTCTGGAAATTAATTAAGAGAGATTTATCTGTTGCAGGGAACCCCTGAAATAAAGGAGCATTACATTGACTCTAAAAAAGACGTAGACCGTCACCTCAAGGCAGCCTGTGAGCAGTTTATTCAGCAGCAGAGCAAGATTTTTGTGGAACCATTGGAAGATTTCATGGCAAAAGTAAACGTGAATCTTGCTTGCGGGGTTTACAGTGTTCTGTATTCTTGAAAGTGAGATCGAACTTTAGGGACTCTTTAGATGTAACTTCATAATTAACTTTTAGCATTAGACACATTTTGAAACTATTATAGGCATTGATTAGATAGGTGAATTTCTGCATTTGGTATAGATCACATATTTTGTATTTTTTTCCTCAAAACCCGTTTCCTGTTATCCCTTTCTGCTTGTTTTTGAGATTTCCAGCAAGCAGTAGGGGGCAGTGTGATGCCTTAACCTCGTAAGCATAAACAACACAGGCACCATTGGCTGTGTGCACTTTGATTTATTAATACAGTGATCTATCTTTACATGGATACAAGTAGAATTTCTGATAGTGTCAAGTCAAACTCATTAAATACTGGTGCTATAACCAAAGTTCTATAAACGTGCTGGTGTTTTGGATTGTACACTATATATAGGAAAAAAAAAGTAGAATAAGACAGGACATAAAATTAAACTGTGTTATTTCACAGGAGATTTACTTTTTCTTTTTAAAGGATTTATAATAATATATTATGTTTTCCTGTAACCCTGCTTTGTTCAGGTGACTGCATTGAAAACTATGGCTAGTCAAGGAGGTCCAAAGTACAATCTGTCGCAACAACCATGGGCACAGCCAGGTATGTGAGGTATCTTAATATTCAGGATTTGCGAAGGAGATGGCTAGTTGCCTCATGTAGCCTTTAATAAGTGAACAAATGCAGGATTCTAGCAATTTCAACTAACTGCTTTTTTAAATGTTACCATTTCGTTTTACTTTATTTGTAACAAAAATAGGCAGAGTGTAATCTAATTAGACCTAATGTGTACCATAATGCCACTAACTGGGCTTTAGGTTCTTCCGCAGGACATAATGTTTCTTAAATGTATCCAGAGTGCCAAAGCTAGGCATGTGTTTCTCATGGATCGCTCCTTGTCTGCTTGTAGAGATGGAATTGTCTGATTGTTGATACAATGTAAATGGATGGACATAGTGGAGCACTATGTCCATCCCTCTACTGACTTCACATTGTGTCAAGACCCAGATAATTCCATCTCTAAACATACAAAGCCCTCAATGCTTCTTATTTCTGCACTCATCACTACGTATTGCCCCATATGGTCCTCAAGTTCTTCCAGATGTTTGATCTCCTTTCTTGTCACCTTGTCATTTTCAGTCTTATTAACGTTTGAGTGCTGCCTTGTATCTTCATCTCTGGTATGTCTTTGTTCCCCAGTAAAGATTAACGACCTGGTATCTTGCACTTATAAGAACATGAAAACTAAGTTGCCGCGGACTCTACGGAGTATGTCACTGTACCTGGCCAGCAAAGACACAGAGTTCATCCTGTTCAAGCCTGTTAGAGTGAGTACTCAAGCTTGGTAAAGTTTGTAATCCGTCATTACATTGTGTCTGGCTAAAGGTGTAATAAAACTAGACGGGACATCTCACTCAAGGAACCAAGTTCCACACAGCTTGAGGAAAAGTCCTTGTTCAGATCAGTTCAGATCAGTTGGAACAGTGGTACTTTTGTGAAGATCTTTTTCCTGCTTAGTTTCAAAATTCCAACACAGGCTTTGTTACAAAGACCTAACTTTGTGGGGTTTTCCCTATGTAGTTAGTAGGTTTTGAGACTGTGTACATCCTTACCCATTTTGGGAATTTTTTTTTGTTCTTCTAGTTTTAATGAAATACGCAAAAAATATGTTACAGTATATGTATAGTAATTAATATCACAATGTCCAAGGAAGGCCAAGACAATATTTCAAAGACGACCGTATCTTTTTAATAAATGCCGTTATTTTAATTTCCTGCCTGTCACCATGGCAACTGCCGCACGGATATCACTTCGTCATCGTACAGCTTGGTAGTTGATATAGCCTTTGTACTACGGACAATATCTAAAAAAAAATATATATATATATATTTTTTAATGTTGGCCAGTGCCACCTTCTTCACATGTGTCTTGTCTCCTGTCTCTGCTACAGAAGACAACTTAAGGTAAATGCTGGCAATATCAACAAGCGATGAACAGAAGTGCCAGCCAGATAATGATAGTATTCGTTAATTATGAAACGATTTTTTTGAAGCTGACACACTAATCTCTGAAATGCTGGAATTTCCCCAAGTCTTACCATTTTTCCCTTTATTGCAGAATAACATTCAGCAAGTTTTCCAAAAGCTTCTGTTGATGCTGAAGGAAGAATTTGATGGTGAAGACTTGCAGATTATTGCCTGCCCCTCAATGGAACAGGTACAGGAAAAAGGGGCTGCTTTTTGTGAGATGATATCGAGGTGGCATTTATAGCGTTAACCCTTTCAGTGTCAAGATTAGGGAGATTTTTATTTAAAGTGGGCCAGCGCATGCTTCTACATCTGCACCGATCTATCCAAAATCAGCCATGCGCTGCTGTATGTTGCTATACGTGATTCTTTAATGTATGTGTTTTTTCTTTTTAAAGAGAATATTCCATTGCGACAGCAGTTAGTTGTAGACTATGTAGGTTAGGATATCCATTTTCAAGGCAGTCTGCTGTATCCTCTGACTGTATCTCCTTTCTTCCGCTCAGGTGAATTTGTTGCTGTCATTGTCTAAATAGGCAAAGAATCCTGAAACATTCTCTCTCTGCTCTCTGCCTGCCTGAAAATGAACCAGGGCTAAAGGACAGACGGACCGTTCCACAGCCAGGGGCTGTTTCACTTAGGCACGCGGCGAATTAAATGAAAACAAGCTTCTCCAAAGCAGTTTAACAGTCCCTGGGAAACTTTTAAATGTGCCCCCACAAAGAGACTAACGCACTAATGTGGAACGCTGTAGGTGATGTCAAGCTGGAAATAACTACACTACTATAAGTAATGGTAATTGTGTCCTACTGCAACCATTACTCCATGTTCTTGCAGCATTTTGAAAGGGAAGTTAGGGATTAAACTTTTTTGGGGAGTGGAGCACCATTTAAGTAAGTATGGCTTCCATTCTAGTGTAAAGATTCATTGATCGAAAGTTCGGGGTCATCTTTTTGCATTCAGAGAACACCAACTTATACCATAGAAAAATGAAAGTTGCACATTTAATATATTCATATTAAACTGTTTAATATGAATGTAAATAGAAGGCACTTAAACACAAAATAGAAATGTTCTGACTATTAACAGTTTACCTGTGAGTGCCCCGTGGATGTAATACAACTCATCGGCCATAAGACAGGACTGCTGGTAACAGTGGATTGTGCGGGGGCATCCGGCAAACTGATCGACGGTAGCTGCTGGAGGTGATATTAGCTGCACGCTTCAGGTTGCTACTCCTGGTTTAAACTATGCATATACTTTGTAGAAGTGAATCTCGTTTATTCAGGTTAGTTCCAGGGACAGCTTCATTTCTGTTTTATCTACTACACTAGTATTTGGACACCATTCAGTTGTTGGGAGACTGGGGTATTCAAGACAGGCTAAGGTATACCAGGGAAGGTGTATTCTTATAGCCCGCAGCATCAAGGCTGAAGTGTTCAAATGACAAGGTGGGCTATTAAAAGGACAGACTGGTGTGCCAAGGAGCTTGGGGTATTTACACGGACGGGAGTATCCTGCAGGGTGTATATTCAAGTAGAATCTGGTATCCAGGGGGCTGTGCATTTAGGCAGAATGGGCACATCAAGAACAGGTTTATTTAGGCAGACTATTCTATTTAGACAGATTAGGGAGGAGACAGTGTATTAAGGCAGACATTATATATTAACGCAGCCCGGACTATTCATCGACGGAATGAAGTGCAGTTGAGATGTACGGTGAGTAGAAACCCAGTGTATATTTGGCTGCTGTAGATATGCATCCCCTGTGATTAGTTAAGTACCATTCAATTAAGGGTCATTAACGTGGGCCTTTGTGGGAACTAATGTTTTCAAGTATAGAATATAAAAGCTGTGTCATCAAGTGCAATTTAAGCCAAGAGTGGAACACTGCAAATTATCTTTAAGTAGAACATGCTTCATGGATCACCCTGTTTTGAAACTCTGCAAACTGCCAGACATTTAGCTGTAAATGACTAAAGTGTAGGCTTTAGTTAACATACAGGACTTCTGTATAAAGAATAATTCCGGTGCAAATTGGTCAAAGTAGAATAATAGCACAGAAAATGGAAAAGTCCTGCTGATTATTGCACATTTACCAGTTTGACCAGAATTGCCCTCCATACATATCGGATGTCTGTGGGTTGGAAAAACAATATTTTTTCTGCATCTTAAAGAAGAATCTGCGACATCCAACTGTGAATTGTGCATATAATCTAATCTGTTTATCTAAATCAAGTCAGATGGGTATATGCCGTGTCTCTTATGTGGTAATAAAATGGTAGTCTGGATTTACCTGAATGCTCCAAAATTCACACCTTGCCAAAATGTTGCTCGTATTTTCCATGAATGAATATGGGTCACTCCAGAAGTAAGGCTGTATTTCTCAAGACAGTAGTGGAGCTGTTCTTATGGGAAGTGCTTAATTTTGAGAAATGAGAAACTGTTTTCTTTGATTTAACTGTAGTATTTTGGCCCAGAATTGCCTCAATTTTGACTATGTCATTAGCACTACTCAGTGATTCCTTTTTGTTATTTCTTGCGTGCGTCAGGACTGTTCTTCTGACCAAATGCTAAATGTTTTAGTCTTGTGCAGTCTTTGTAGTAACACCAAGAAAGTATCCGGCAGCAGTACAGGTGATAGTTTGTAGAGGTTTATTGAGTTGGTTAAGTTTATTTTGGAACAATGCCGGATTGGTCCCCCGGATATATCCTGCCAGGTCTATATTAAAACCGCTTGTGGGTAAAGATTTCAAACTCTACACGTTGTGACCCTTATAGTTTGTATTTCACAAACATTGACGTGATGTATGAGCATGAGATATGGGGTCTTTAGTCGAAGATAAGGGAAATGGATGGAGCCATATGGGCCAAATCTGTAATCAAAGGCAATTATCTTGCAGAGAACATGCAGCGATCCAAATTGGTGCACCATACTTTGAATTAAATGAACAGATAACCAATTGCAGCACTCCTCAGAGATGTTCTTATTTTATTTATTATAGATTTCAATCAAATGATTTTTGGGTGGACAAAATAAGTTCTTAGTAAATCTGCTAAAATAGGCTACTTCTGCATTTCTTTTGGGTGAGGTAACTACTGAACTGACATTTTTTACATGAAACTTCTATTTTCTGCTTAACTTTTTTCAAACACCAAGGGGGTGTGCTGCGTAGATGTACCCGTTCCCTTTCTGGCCTTCAAAGGGTTGAGAGCACTGGTTATATAACAATCTGCCTTGTGCCTTGTAACATATGTATAGCAAATTCCTTTTATACTAGTTTTTCATAACTTAATGAGATTGCTGTACATATACCACTTGTTTTAGCACCATGTAAAGGAAGATTATAATCATATTGTTATATATAGGAAAATGGGATTGATTGTTTCCTTCTGTCCCTATATAAACTAAAATACATTGAAATCTAAGAATGGTGATACATTGGTGTATATAGCAGCTTCATTCTGTATGTACAGTTTCAGATTTTAGGCACAAATGTACATAGCCATAAATACATATTTAATCTTGTTTGAATCAAAATATAAATTTTGTTTTAATAACTTTTTAAATAAAGATTTCCCTCCTATTTTGTCAGAATATTTATTTGTGGTAATATTAACATGGTATCCATAGAAATTGAAAACTCGATATTTAAATGTGTGTGTGTGTATATTAGGGCTGCAACAAATAATCGGTAATGATCGATAACGAAAATCGTTGCCAACAAATGTAATTATCGATTAGTTGAATCTATTTTATCGAATATAAGATGAGGTTTTTTTCAGAGCAAATGCAGGGGACCCGGATCCTCCTCTCTGACACCCGGCGGGCATCTGTGCGATGCAGCAGAAGTGGTCTACGTGCATTGTGCAACGTTCACCGGTTGCCAGAGGGGAGGCTGCTAGGATATGATGTCATGTTCTGGCACCCAAACTCAGTGAGGCAGCGTCCTGCCGACCTATTGGGATGCTTTGCCCGGGAGGGGCTGCGGTGCTGGCGTTGGGGTCTCCTACCAGACAGATGGCACCACCCTGCAATTGGCCTCCATTATGCCAGTCAGGTCAATAAAGGGAGATCCTATAAACCATGGGTATTGATATAGAGTTACCCCCCCCTTGTTATAACAGCCTCCATTCTCCTGGGAAGACTTTCCACAAGATTTTGGAATGTGTCTGTGGGAATTTGTACAGGAAAGGGACTTCCTCAAACCAGTACCACAAAGTTGGATGTTGTAGTATTAAGATTACACTTCTCTGGGCCCAGTCCAAACGGTTCCAGACCATTACCCCTCCTCTGCCAAACTTTACGGTAGGCACTATGCATTCAGGTAGGTAGTGTTTTCCTGGAAGCTGCCAAGCCCAGATTTGTTCATCAGGCTTCCAGATAGTGAAGTGTGATTCATCACTCAAGAGAACCCATTTCCACTGCTTCAGAGTCCAGCGGCAGTGTGCTTAACACCACTCCAGCTGATGTTTGGCAGTGAGCTTAGTGACGGCTTGTGCAAGTGCTTGGCCTATTTGGAATGTATTTGAACCCAGCCAATTCAATTTATCCTATGAAACTATACATTTAATTTGAAGCTAAACACCCCATGGATATTTGAAATCCTAGTATTTTACCTCCATGCCAGGAGTTTTGGAAAAGCAATCATTTTAGGTATCCATTGACTTGTATGTCTGAATGCCGTACCTGTATTCAACCTGTAAGGGAGCTCAGAGTTCTCAGGCAATCTTTGATCACTTTCTAGCTTATTTAATTCCACGATGTGCCAGGCGTGTCATTGGTCGTTAAGTGGTTAAAGCAAATCAGGAGAAAACAGCAGAAAGCATAACCAATAGGCTTAAAATAGAAGTCCCTAAAAGTAGTTTTATTAGACCAATCTGCAGCTGTGAGCATGTCCTCAAGCCTTGCATCTGACAGCAAAGCCTTGCAAGAAATCGCAATACAGATATAATGGGTTTTAAAGCACTTGCCATTAATGCCTGACAGCTGCATAATCCAGCAAACCTATCGAGCTAAAGATGAAGAAACCCGAGCAAAAGGTTTATGATAAGAAGTCATTTACAAGAGGGGCTATTTAAAGTTTCAGTCCCCTGAATATGCCTGTGCAAACAATTCACTACACATTACTAGGGTTAAGAGAAGATCCAGGGTAGAACACCACTTGAAGAAATATATATTAAAAACACGCAATACTATTGGGTTAGAAAGGTTTATTATTGATATCAAGAGCATGTACATCTGAGATGCATTTACAAGATAACAAACATAACAGCATGGTACAATTACCACCAAGTAGTTTTAAGGACAGTAACTCAGAACCTTACAAACATCTCAAGTACACAAATATCTTGGAACTGGAGGTTTCATGATGCAAATACCTTTCATAATTGTACACATTTAGTAATGTTTACCTACTGGCCGAGAATCCACAAAACATGAAAAGCCGATATAGTTGAACGATACACATTGAAAGTTCTGTAAGCGTTACCTTGCTCCAAGGCATGGGCAATGAAATTGATAATATGATCCAGATCCTGTTCCACTCACCAGCTAAACCATAGTTTCCAGGCTCTTGTGTAATTTGATACCTGGATCACCGATATTCTCAATGATGTTGAGAGCTGAAGCCAAAAGTGCCACTGTAGTTGTAGAAGTCCCAATATTAACCAAGGTCGGAAGCATTCTCGTAAAATTGATGCATAATTCAAGAAGGTTTGGGAACCAAGGTTGGGTGGTCTAGAATGGAGTCATGAAAACCACAGTGGTTTTCTGTAATCTGTAAAAAGAACTCATTGGTATCATTGCGAATGATGAAAAACATCCGTCCCAATGATTCCAGATCTAGCCTCCAACTCAAATATTTCAGTAATTGGTGGTTCAACTGTTGATCTCAACTGAGATCTACTTGAATAGGAACCTAGAGTTTCAATCGGCTATTGTATTATTCAAACCGGGAAAATAATCTGCTTGAATAGTGATTCCCCAATCTAGGCAGAAAGGCCAGAAATCTTTTTGCCAATTTTGTAAAATTCTTCAATCTGGTTCCACCTAGGTGATTATCTGGCCACCGACACATTGACTATCCAAAGCAGAGCACAGCAATTTATTTTGTCTTTGATAAAAGATTTTTAGATCAAAAGAGGCTACTAAAAGCATCAAACAAGTTATATCATGATCTGATTCCATTTGTGACCATCCTCCTCCAGTTGTCAGATCTGCAACACACATCCCAGCCTAAGCGATTTGCATCCAGTTCTATTATCAGATCCTGGATTGGTCTGAAAATAGCTTTACCATTCCACCAAAGGAATTCTTCTTTGGTATCCATGGAGAGGGGAATGAAATCTGTATAGTTAAGACCTCGGTGAAGATGTAGTGCCTTCAATGGAGAGGTCAACAGAAAATTGCTTGAATTGACTCAGATAAATCCTGGTGAGGTGTCTCAAGAATATTTGATGTTGTATTAGTATCGACCAATCTGCTATTTTATCCTTTTTTCGTTTGGAAGTAAAGGTGTTAACGGATTTTCCAAGCTCTTTGATAAGGGAACTGTCAAACAACGTTCCTTGAGCTGCAGTGCCAGGCTCTGATTTGGCCATTTCTGATAATTGCAGACCCATCCTTAAGAAGATTAAACGTTGAGTGGGCAAAGCTGCATTGGCATTCCCTAAAAGACATATCGACCTTTGAATCGACTGTCTAAATGTCTGCATCAATATAAACATTATAAGCGTTAGCATTTTTTGCCAAATCAGATATTTTTGCTAGTGGCCCAATAATACCTAGTAGTTTGTCCTGGTAACTGCGGAGGTAACAGTCTATGGCCTTCCTTAGGTCCTTCTCTTTCATAGCCAGGTATTGAGCCACTGTGGGATCAATGACAGGGGTCTTACATATTTTCTTTTGAATAAAAGGTTCTGGGGCATTCTGCTCTGTCCATTAGCTTCCTAAACCACATCTTTCTATATTTTAATACACATTTGTTCAGAGTCCATTCCTAAAATCAGGGTCTGATGCCATTCGTTTCAAACAAAGGATTTTCTAAGCCATTTAGGATAATACCTTCAGTGTCTGCCTGATGCTATGTCCAATTCATAATTTGGATTATTTTCGGGAGAAATTGATTTCTCAGAGTCACTGCTACCTGAGGAGTCGTCCTCATAATCTGGCCTATTGTGGGTTTGTGCTGTCCACCATATGAATTAAATGGTACATTTATCAATAAATAAGGGTTGTTATCTGAATCAATAGGGAATCGGTAAATGAATAAATAGCAATATGTTATTGATAAATGAATAAATATATTTAATTCATATATTCAAGGAATTTATTTATTTAATTTCTCGGCCTAGCTGAGAAAACCAGGGGAAATTGAGTGTTGTGGAAAAAATTCTAAGAAAAGAGGTCAAGGCAAACACATTACGATGAGAGGACTGACTGAAAGCGAACCCGCGGAAAAATGTGTATAGAAAATGTCAGATTTGTTTTCTCCCGTCCGCGAGGAGACCGTAATAAATCAATGCGCATGCGTGAAATAAATATTTTGAGCATGAGGGGAATTCCTGGCAATGGAACCTAAAAGGCACCCAAGGGAGAAGAAACCCTTTACAGCAATGCTTACGGTCAACGACGAAAACAGATCAAAGGCAAACGTCAGGTAAACAGAAAAGGTGCAAATAAGCAGAAATTATCAAAAGGGCACAATGTAAAATAAATATAAATAATACATATAAATAGTAAATATTAAAACATGAAAATAGATAAAATAATTTAGACAATATTCATCAAAGAATGACTGAATTGATTGAAAGTCAGAGCGCATTTGAATGCCTGCATGCGTGGGAGCAGCAAACAAAGTAGACGTTAATCGCTGTACGGCTTCTGTGTACGGACTGTGTCCTAACATCATTGGTGTATTTAACATTTCTTTAAATATTGATTTTAACCCTTTGTCGTCAATAAACTTTTTTCTTGCTGCTATGGAAGTAAGTAAAGTACTGCACAACGTGAGCCTTCTGTCAGTAAAACTGGAAATGTACCTACTTTGTATTATCTATTTTTATACAAATATATTTAACTATTTTAATGGGGCTGAAAAAGATGCCATTTCAACTGAAGTAGTAATTTCACAGAAGAAACATAAAATATGTTTTAGGTGAGATCAGGACTCATTGAAAGCCAGTCTAAAACAGTCCATTTTTTCCATTTTGCTTTGGATCATTGTCCTGTTTTGATTCCCAGTCCTGCCCTGCCTTTTGTCCAAAACCTGTGTTTTTGGGGCACTACATGGCTATGTGGCTGGCTCTGTCCAGGCATTAAAGTTGGCAGCATTCACTTGTTTGACCAAAGCAACAGAAAAACAAGCTCTGTATTACCATAGGCAATGCTCATACTGTCCCCTTGGTGCAGACCACTTCCAGTTGGCCCACTCTTACTGGTCCCTTGTGTACATGACCAGTCATGATGATAAAGATGAAAAATCCTTAAACCCTTGGTAATGGTGAGGTTATCCCACAATGTCCTCTGCTGCTTTGATACTTTACTGCAATGGTACCTTTAAATGTTTCTTGAACAGAATTTTTCAACGCACAGCAGATAGATTTATTAAGCAACGGAGGTAATTATTTCTGGTATTAGCCACACATCCAGCTGTGAGTTTTTTTTCTCTGACAAGGTTTCTTATTTGAGGCTTCATAATTACATTTAGTTTTCCTGCTGTCCAGATGTCTGAAAGCCACATTTACATTTATATTAAGTAGTTCACTAATGGGCCCAGACAAGCTCATTAAAACCTAGCACTGATAGAGTGTGAAGGAGATTCCTAGGGGTGTAGGTGTCTGGGGCACGTGCCATGTAATATTAGTGCTTTTACTGCATATCTTCTCATTCACAAAGCCATAAATGTGATAAAAGCATACAAATGTACCCATAGCCTCCCAAAACAAATTAACACAATTTACAAATCTCTGGTCAGACCTCATCTAGAGCATTGTGCACAGTTTTGGAGACCACATCTCCGGAAACACATTGACACTCTGGGGAGTGTTCAAAGGAGGGCTACTCAAATTGTAAATGCTGTGCAGGATAAAAAATATCAGGAAAGACTAAGAGATCTCAATACGTATAACATGGATGAAAGAAGAGAGCGGGAGCAATGTGATAACAATATGTATATGCTTACATTGTACAGCAGGGAAAGGTTATTTCAGAGGAGGATTTGATTTTGGTTGTGTGTCCTTAAAGTGGTTTGTGTTGCACAAGAAATTCCTGAGTGTTATGATCACTGGATCCTGAAGTCATCATGTGAAAACTTTATCTCGATACCATACCTTGGATATTACAAAGGCTTTAGGATTTTAGTCCTTTGTTGCATACTTTTGTTGGCTGGTTGCTTGCCACTGTCTTTTTGGCCATTTCCTTTGTGTCTTTACGTGATTTAGCTTGAGTTGATGAAGCTGCTTTGGCGGGATGTCTACCTGTCTGTTGACTGAGTCTTTCTCTCTGCTTTTTCTTAATATCATGGTCTTTAAGTCCTGCTGACTCACCAACTATCCACTTAGAAAACTTCATCTGGAACAGGAGTGGATCTTGATGTCTGCTTGCAAGTTTTCTAATATAAGTTATTGACGTCATTATCTGTGAAACACAATCTTGGATAATTTCTGTTCTGTTCGGTAAGTCAGTTGAAATCCTAACTGATTTGCTAATACGATCGAGCAGGCTGTATATCTGATATTTTTTTAACCGAAGGTAGCGGCCTTCCTTGCTGCCTAATGCTTTCTTCAGTAGGATGGCCTTTCCAGGATCTTTTAACTGCAAGGAGAAACAAAATAATAATAAAAAAAAGTTGATACCAATATCAAGTCACATTACGGTTTGGTGATCATTTGATTATGTCATGCACATATAAAACTTTTGTTTATATGTTTACCCTTCCTAGACATTGGTACAGATTACCAATTACTAGTACCAAATTGGAACAAGCGCTAACATTTACAGCCAATGGCTGGGGAGCCTTGCTCATTCCTATAGCCATGGATAATATGGTTTTGGAGACTCAGGCAAAAAGAACTGGCATTGGACATATTGTGATCTGGATTGATAACTATTAGCATTAATGCATTACCATATAATAACATATTAAATAGAAGGTTTAGCTGATCTTTATGTTTCATTTGCTTTTTAATTTCTGCTAGGACGCTGTAAATAAATGTAATATATGCATGGGCATCCTCAGAAATTCTCTGAGTTACGCAGGATTGTGCAGGTTGTCCAGAATTATCTCTGCTCAATAGCATAGACAATTGAATTATTCAATAACATACAAAGAATATTCATGCTTTAAAATAATATTTCTTATTTAAATATATCGATTAAGTATACATGGTTATACGTTTGTTTTGAAATATAATCTGAATTCTGTGCAGTGCCTGACCATCAGAGTGAATGCTAACATCTTACCAATAGTTTAGAGCCAACATTGAATGTTGCTTTCTTCTTGTTGCTGGAGAAAGTCACATGTATTTGATCTTGAGCTAAAAGGCTAACTTCGATGTTAGGATTGAGCTTCAGTGTGATGGACTGGAAGGGTGGAGCGTGGACATGCTGGCTAAAATCCCACCACGTCCATATTTTCCTCTGCATTCCATTTTCTTCAAGGTAAGAGCCACCCAGGGGGTCTAAGACGGTCCTGTCACAGATTCCACATGTAAGTTAACTGCAATCAGGGTAACGCAAGGTTGACGATAACTGACTATACATTTTGAAGGACAAATTCAGCCCTTCATGCCATAGAAGCTCCACCAGTCATCCATTCATAATGCAAATGCTTCCTTCCACCTTAACTAAGTGACAGACTTATCATTTAGTGAATAATCCTATCTAGAGCCAGTCCCAGAGGGATTGTTCTGCAGTAACAAACAATGCATATCATACATAGTTAATGTTAGGGGATAAGATGTTAAATATCAACCCAGCGCATCTACAACTCACAGTTTAGTAGATGAACCCAGTAGCTTTTGTAGCTCTTAATAATAGATTATCATTTGCAATAGATCTATGTTGTTAATGCGCATAACCGGAAATGTTTTCATTTTAATGCAGTGAAATGACACACGCGTGGTGATCACTATCAAGAAAAACATAACAATTATATGCATTATGATTTACTAAATAATAAAGCCCATGGTACCGCAGACACAGTGGACGGGATCATTCTTACATATCAAAAATCTATTTGTAAACAACATTTGGGGAATAAACTGTTTTACTTGAGGGTCCCAAGCAACCTTCAGTGAGGCTATCAAGAATTTTCACCATGACTGAGCTCTTCCATTTGAATTTGATTACCCGTTACCTGTTTAAGAGAGGATTATGATTTTATTGTTGTTTATGTGGTGGTGGTGTGGGGCTTTGAATTTCTCATTTGTCCTACCGGAAGCTACTTTATTTTGGACAAGGTCAGTCCGAGTTATCTGTTTCTGCTGCATCCATTATTTCTGTATTGGGAATCCTATTAGAACACAATGTTTAAATGGCTAACACAACCCATTGTCTGCAAATAAATGAACACATTCAATTTAACAAAATAATCGGCTTTCCTTGAAAGATTCAATTACTTTTAAATTACCCTTTCACTTTTAGAGACCTGAAATATTTATCCTCACAACACACTTACTCTTCCCATTAAATGTTTTATTACTGAGAGCCTGATAATTACTTTAACAACATTGGTACAGCGAGAGCAATGGACATAAACATGAATGTATAGGTTCAGACAAGGACCCCCCAAAACAGACAAACACAGGCTGATAATCTTATGATCTCTAGTTTGATGGCTGAATGAGGAAAGTGCTCCAACAAAAGCTAAGGGAGTCTGATGCCTACTTCAGAAGTGTAGACCCATCTGGAACACTGTAATGCTTTTTATACTTGACCCACAACATACCTTGCCCATAGCAATCACAACAAATACTGAAGTACATGTAACTCACAAAAGAACAACTCACGATGTGTAGAGACGGTCATGCTAGAACTCAAAATGCTCATAGGCAGCTGCAAACCATTTTCTTTATATTTATTCTCATCATCTTAATAACATGCTGACCAAGCTTCAATATATTGATGAAAACACACAAACTAAAACACACCGACATAAACTAACCACTCAATGATGTTAACGCAAGCAGATAATCCTCACCAGTAGTGATGCGCACTAAAACAGACTGACCACTCTTAGCCAAGCTGATGCTTACTTTTGGTCGCCTGTGTTGCCATTTTTTCCATATATGCTGCCCTGATGAAAACACATTTTTGCCTGAGGGTCGAAAGGTTGCTATATATTTTGGTTTATATATGTATATATATATATATATATGTAAACTACAATAAATAATATTTCTTAATTTTCTAATGCGGACATTATCTTTTTTCATTTCTAAATTTGTCGGTGAACCTCTGTCTACTATTTTTGAAATTGTTATTTGCTGCGCACATTTTAATCTGTTTTTTGACAACTTTCAACAATGTGGACACAAATTCAAACCACTCAACAAAACAACTCAAGTTGTTCCTCTTAGTTCACAGAGTACCGTGTGCCCTTTCACTGCCATGTACACAGACTATGACTGACAAGGGTCTCAGTGTGCTGGTGAAAGTTCGACCTCTGGAGACCTTAGTGTTGAATCTCTAATTAAACCGGAAGAAAAGCAGTAATAGACATTGATTTTGGAGTATGTGTGTTACTGATAAAGTAGACATGAGTTTTTTTTCAGTTGAAGAGTGAGACGGTTTGCCAACGGTATGTGTGCGCAAACACCAGGGTGATTTTATTTACCAATTTATTTGTTTCTTCTGTATCTCTGTCCCTGATTTTTTTTTTTTAATTCTGGTTAACTTTTTCCCTTTCTGTGCCCTCCCATGATCATATTCATGAAAACTCATAGGTAAAGCACATGCACTTGTTACATTGGATCCCTGCTTAAGTACATGCAGGCTGTATTTATCATTTTCAGCCCAGGGCATTACATAGTCCATTTCTAGGACAGTCCCAGTCAATCTGGGACATGTCATTAGACTTGTGCATTTGGATTTGTACAGACTTTATGTTTAACAAAATTTGCCAATTTTGCAAATTTGGGAAAATTCAGTCCTGCACCAAGGGTCGGCAAGTGCCTGCACAGACCACATGTCTTACTACTGCTGCTACTGCTCCTCTATCTCCTTCCTCACTCTGGGGTGGTCAATTATTATTATTTCTTTCTAATTATGGGGTAATTCAGTCCTGTGCCAAGTGGTTGGCTGTGTCTGCCTGTGCTTGCCCTGTCGCCTGCCATGTTGCTACTGTTGCTCAATCTCCTTCTTTACCTCTAATGGATCATTTGAATATTAGTGAAATTGAATCATTGATCAAAACTTTTATTTGCGGCAACATAAAAAAATTATTAGAGTCACATAAGCTTTTGGGACCACAGACTACGGGTATGCACAACCTACATGGGGGCTACATTTGCTTTTCAGTACCTATAAAAAGTTTAGTTAAATATATGTTTTTTATATATACCTTTTCATGCATTTTTGTGGATGAAAGGCCACATAACCTAGTCATCTTAATTTAAAAGCACACAGCTCACCTTAATTAAAATACACCATTGATTTTCTTCCTAAATACTTAATAGTAAATGATATAATCGGTTATAAAATGCTGTGCTTTTCTTCCTATCTTTTAACGTAAATACCCCAGTTAGTCTATACGTGGAATTTTCAATGCCATTAAAATATCTAAGGCACTTGCCTTTGAATGGCCAGTAATTGATTCAGACACTTCATGTTAATGTAAATTGCTTAGCTGTCGTACATTGGGCATACTTTTACTAAATGCATTAACAGCTCCAGATTGAAGCAAATTGTATTTGTTAAGCATCTGTCTCCCTTGCTAAGTGGAGTTTCTATATATAAAGCTAATTTTTTATAGGAAAAGGGCTGCTATCACATTTGCTCAGCTTACTCATCAGGTGGCACAGGTCCCATGCAGTGCCAACCACACTACTACTACTCTATTAGTAAGAAGTTGCTTAACTCTGTTATGTGACCCTGGCAGGGGTAGGCACCAACACTGAGCATTGTGGAGATTTACTGGGGTCATAGACAATTTAATGATGTTCTATGGACATTCAAAAACCTTTCAGATGTCATCACTGTAGCCTCTAAGCAGATTTGGATAGTTCCCAGCTAAGAATACTATATGTATGTGACTGCATTTAGAATAAAAATCATTATGTATTTCATTTACACATACTATTTTATGAACACTGTAGAAAATGATGATATACCAACCAAACATTGAGTTCCTAATATGAAGAAGTGGAAAGAGAACCGGGGCCACTCAACACCTTTCTATGGTGTCTTATATTGGTACATAAGCCATAGACAATGAAATATGAGATTCATAATTTTATTTGTACAGATTTTAAAGTTAATATCTTCTAAATGTTATTTGTTTTTCATCTGTATTATCATCCTGCAAGATCACTAAATAATAGATATTTTTTGAAATGAGGGTTCATTGTAAAGATCTGCAAGAGTAACTTGCAAAATTTCTCAGATATGTCTTTCATCCCACACTGGAGAAAGGAAGGTCAATGTGAATGTGCATAAGGCATCGCTCCCATGCCCTCTGTTCAAGGATTAATCATTTTGCCCAGTAAGCATGTCCAGCTGATGCTCTGAGCTTGACTTCACAATATGTGCCGGTATAGATAATTCCTGTATTTAGATACACATCAATGTGATTTTACAGTTTATGCACAAAAGATGCCACCTTACACAATTGTGGCTTTTAATTTCATAGCTGAGTCTTCACAACACCTTAACTGTTTCAGTACCGCTTTGCTACATTTTAAACTGCTAGCTGTAATTCTGTATTCTTGGAATTAGATTCCTCAAATGGCATGGGAAAAAAATAAAAATAAATGTATATTGCCTTAACATGGTGCTTTATGTGTTACAGTATAGATCTTGAATCATTTCATAATTATGATAAGTTTACATGCTGTACAATAGCAGGACTGGTGGAAGCTGCGTAGGGTCCTGATTGGCTTAAGGGGTCCCTTCAGCGCATGTGTGGGTGAGGCACATATTTTTAAATTTATATCAGTATAATGTATCTTGTTGTGATCATTTGTATCATGTTCTTTTGTGTATAATGTATCATCAGTATGTACAATTTTAATTAATGTTTAATCAAATTTCTATGGGGCACCTAAAAACCTAGAGCACCCCAATCCTGCATAGGCTTAGAGTTGAACATTCTTGTTCTAAGAGATTTTAAGGATCCCTATCCTAGATGGGAAAGCCATGTGCTCCATTGCATTATGACTTTAATTTTGACAGGATCCATACTATGTTCAACACAATTACAAAAGCTCTTGGCACACATATTCACCCTGTACAAGCTTACTCAAAACTGTACACCCTACATCAAACACTACACCACATGTTAAATAGCCAACAATGTTTTGCAAACAGGTTAATCATCACTTAAAGACTCCCTTATGTATCCTTTTTTAAGAGCTGACATATTTGGTGTTACACGTAGGTCTTTTAAGATAAATATGCGTCAATTTAAGTAATGGGCACTAGCCATATATCAAACCAAATCAGCATTAGGTTTTTATTTATAATGGATGATCATGGGGTAACACAATATATACACAATCACAGCACCTTACTGTGTTCACTATATCTGTCTCAGCTTCTTTTCGCACATTTTACCAGCTTTCTTTATTTCAGTAACAGTCCTGATATTTTTTTTCTCTTTATTTTCTGTCTGTACTAATTATCTCCCTCCATACCAAACCCATTTTGCCCCTCTCCTTAACCTCTGTTTGTTGCCATGTCTACTAATGATTCTTTCACCCTACAATTTCCCATCCAAGCTCCATATATGCTTCCATTCTCCCCTCTATTGTGGGATTTTCTACTTTCTTCGTTTTCATACTTGACCCATGTAACTCCACTCCCATGTGAGTCCCCCTATCTCTCATCGCTGTAAACTATTAATATCAAGATAGAATATTCCATCCCATTTTAGTCCCATTAATTATTTTTCTGTGTATGCCCCCCCAATTCCTAATTGCTCTGCCTGCGTTAAAGTGCTAAAGTGATTAATATATTTAGCACACAATATGGAGCCTTTGAAGCCCTGCAGTTATGATGTTATGGTTTAACCATGTTGTTTAACGTGTTTAAAATCTAGAAACATTATTAACCATTAATGGAATAGTTTCTTTTGACAATCATGATGGGACAACTTCATTACAATATTTTTTAAGCAGCAGTACATAGGCCTGGGTGTTTAGATGAAATGCTTATTGAAAGGTACTGGAAAAACATTTGGATATATGTACTTCACTTTTTTTTGCTGATAACGTGCATTACATTACAAGAAATAATGAGAAAAGATATATGTACACAGAGTGGAACCATTTTAATTAATAAAGCTGCCTTTTCCTTTATTACTATATTGATCAAGAGAAAACAAAGCTTTCTCCAAAGCTACTCCAGGGAAATATATGCTAATTGAATTCATTTCATACATCTTTGCCACAGTAACTATTACAAAGAGTTCCCAGTGGATCGGAGATTCACAAACCTGCCATAAACTGCTATTAACAGGACGGAGTGCATAGCTGTCCATGCCTGGTAATTAAGGAGGTCTGAATTAAGTATATCTACTGGTTTAGCAGTGAACTTTGTAAAAAACATAAATCTTAGCATAACCCAATTCAACTATGGTCACAAATACTTGTTGCTCAGTTATTCTTCAAGGGCTAATGATCCATTATTATTTGGTTGTCTGAAGGAAGGTAAGAACTATTGCTTGCAGTTAACCTGTATGCGGTGCACAGAAGGTCATTTCCCTTACTCAGTCACCGGCTTGCTCCTTACTCATTATATTATATGTATTGTATATTACACAAGATTTCTTCAACTGTGCTATTTTTGTACTATGCTTCATAATTGCACGTTGCTGCAACTGTTTATGAACTACCATTAGTAGTATCAATTTACGATCAGTTCAACAAAGAGAAAACATATTCTTAAATATAGTTATGCATTATGGTGAATTGATTTGCTCTTACTGAAACAAAATCTTCCCTATGATGAGGAGCATCCAGAATAATCAATGTTTTAAATGCTTTCTCTGAAGATAGGAGCCAGCTTACCACCTTCCCTTATAGCTTCTTGTTTTATGCTACTACTATTATTAATAACCGAGTCCTTAATATGCATCACAAAGCATTTTACAGCCTTCTGGTCTCAGCACTAGATCTCACTCAACTCTGTTTTAAGGTATTGGCAAATTATACAGTTTACAGCTAATCATGCAAATCCATATACTGCTCTCAATGTTATTGCATTCATTAGCTAAAGTGATCCTATATCTGTCATTCCAAGCAGAATTAGACAGCAAAACTTCAGAAAGTCAAAGCTAATTGAATTTGTAAGTATTTCATTATAATAGAATTTGTGATACGCAGGAAGCCTGAGAATTGGTATGTTGAGAATAACCAGCATACAGTACATTATATATCATAGCTTTGGCTTTTATAGTACAAATACACATAGGAGATTTCTTCTGGCCAAGTGCGCCCCCCAGCCCCATTCACCCCACAATAACTAACATGTGTAGTAGCACACAAATACTCACACTAACACTTACATGCTTTCACATACATGCTCAGACTCCTACCTTGACCTGACACATTTTATAGTTGCTCACACATATTACCCTATCGCACTATAGTCTCTGGGCTGGTCAAGTTGAAGTGGCCCGTTTGAAAAGTTTGGCAATTGCCCCCCTACACAACCTACCCTTGCAAATACAGCAGGCACATAAATCGCAACATTCCTCACTGTTTCAAAACAAAAAAATAATACAAATATGCTAATCATGGGCAGGCTGGACTAGGGTACATGGGGAGAATTACCTATGGGCAGGTCCAAATTCTTCAAATGTTGCTGGTCCAACTTTGACCAACCTACCCAGTGAGGTTACAGTGTGCAAGCAGCTATAATGAAAGGCTAGATAAGAGTGTGAAATGAAAGGCAAGATAAGAGTGTGGGGTGTGAAGCGGTATATGTATAGCACTCATGTTGCTTACCAAGGGGTGCAAGGGGTCAGCTTTATCAGACCCCCCAGCGTAGAAGATGCTGGCCTTCCCCTGATGGTAATTATATATAAGCAGAGACAGAATTTGCTTACTTAAAAAGTACTTGTTTGGAATATTATTTTTATTTTGACCTTGCAAATCCTAGGACTTGCCTTGAATTCACTTGAAATAAAAAATATTTTACTGGATAGACCAGGGTAACTGACAATTTGTTGAACTGCATCTCCTAAAAAAGTTGGTCTTTTGCTATGGGGATTATAGTTGAGCCATACCTGTTGTCTGTCCCTGAGGCAGGCTTTATTCCACCTCTAGGCTAGGCTTAATCCTATGTGGTTAAATCAATTTCTTCTGTGACACTTTTAAAAAGGAATTACAGATAATTTTTGTGACATTTAACATCAAAACCACTTTGGCTAAGCGCCACTACTGTGTCCCTAGGCTTCCAGGCAATATTTTAAATTCTATTTTAAAAGCAGTTTTGATAAGACTCCATATGGTGCACAGATATATGATTCCACATATTGCAGGTTCTGTGGTTTCTCAAGGAACCCGGCAAACAAAAATGGACCATGCGTCTAGGTGAAGTAAATCTCAGGCTTGTTTTCTTTGCTCTTTTATCAATGACATAATTCTAATACTTTTGTTGTTTTTCTCACAAGGCCTTTTTTTCCAGCATAATACTTATAGAGATCAAAATATCCAATTTGTATTCTCTCTTCATGGTTAAGGAGCACTCAGGAATACTATACGTCAGGTTAAATTTATTCCACTATTGCTGCAGAAGCTTCGATTAAGTGCAATTGGCACTTTGTGCCTCTGGGACAAATTTCAAGGCATGAGAATCCTTGCAGTTTTATTTTGAAAATAGCTTTCTAGTCTCAGAGAGTCATATTTTATTCTCAATTTGTTTATTTGTTGTTAACCTGAAAGTCTTAGATTAGGTTCATAGCAAAGATTACATTAATACACCTCAGAGAGAATTAAGTAGTTTTTTTTCCTAACAAATCTAATTTTCCATGACATTGGGGTAGGTATTCCAACAATTAATGGAGCTTTCTATAATCTCTAAAAGAAATTGTAATTCAGCAGAACTATACATGTTTCTGAGTGTTCTTCATCAGGTTGCAACGTTTAGGCACTAGGAATAATAACTTGAACATGGGTTGGATAAGTTAAATGCATCGTTTTTTTGTGGGTTACAATGTTCTTATGCAATATACTATATTTGCTGTATATGATTAAACATAAGATTTCTTCAGCTAAAAACCTATACTATTTTAACATGGCTAATTATCCCAATTCCAAAGGCACCGATGTTAAACATGTACTCCCATGCAAAAGTCAAATGTTCAGACAATAAGACACTTGCAATAGTTTTCTGTTCTGCATCTTCCCCTAAACTTTAGAGTAAAACCCCCACATTTTCATAAATTGGCATTAGAAGAGTCCTTCAAACTGTTGTCTGCTATAAAGTTGATGTGACCTCTCAAAGACCTGCTCGTTCACTCAGCATACGGAAATTCATCAACACAATATTTTTCAGGTTCCCTACCATACAGTAGAATGATTGCTGATAAAATGCTGTAATCTAAAGGGCATTGTGAAGAAAAATAAGATAGAGGTACGTCAGTCAGGGCTGATTCACCTAAAACTGTCATTTTTTTCTAGAGCCTTGGCTTAAATTGTTTTTTAATACACCATTCCACTCACCAAAGCATTCCATTCGGATGGTAGCAGACTGAATGCCCATTACTCATAAAAACAGCTTGAACCTGTGGTTTCTGTTGAACATCCTCCAAGATGATTAACGTGAATTGGAGTGGGTCAGAGCAGATGATCAAGATACCTATATTTCCTGATGGATAGCTGTAGATTGTAGTTAAGATAGAAAAATACTTTCTGCAACTCAAGGGATATGACATTTAATTTTCACATGAATTTCACATAATGTTGTAGGGTAATAGTTCATGATTAATTTACGGCTAGAGCCATTATCAACAAGCTTTTTCATAGAGATTTCTTTGAACCCTTGAAATGGTTACTGGTAGAGACAATGTGATTAATGCCGTGTGCACATGTAGGACAGAATCCATAGTCCGGCTTTTCATCCAAACTTAATGTTAGCAAAATAATGGTTACTTTCACATTTGTTTATTAGTGGGCACATAAAATGTTAATTTATTTTTGCCTGTACTTTGTCTGATCTTACGATCAAGCATTTAAAAAATGAAAGTGTTTATAAAATGCACTGCAAGCACATTGCCAGAAAATCTATAATAAACCTCTATTAATGAAAAACAAACTAACGGTACTTAGCTCAGTCATTAGAAACGATGATTTAAAAAAATAACATAGATCCTGAAATGTCACACTGCTCATCAAGATCTACGCAATAATCTGTACAGTGAAAGATACAAACTAGACGCCCTAAATGCTAAGCCCTATTTTTCCTGATTCCATTTAGCTTAGCTATTAGCATTCCACTTAGTAGGGCCAAAGTTTACTACAAGTGCCACGTAAGTTTTTAAAGGGCCCAAGACAAATATTTAGGCAAACCTTTCCTATCACAGTGTTAAAACAGCTCAAGTTATACATTTAGTCCCACATTAAACTATATAGTTATGCATACGGATTAAAGGGCATAAACAAAACATTACACATGTAATGTAAACTATTGCACAGTGTCGGATACAAAAACTGTCCTGTTCCATCTGGAAACAGAATGCTGAAGTTCTTCCCAGTGTGATAACGTTCAATGGAGGCTTTTTTTTCTGTCTGAAATATAATGGACACACGATTAACAACACTAAATAATTAACAACACTATTAACAACACTAAATACATCTTTCTAAGAGAGTTATTTTTATGCTAATCAACATCTATTATCTATGGCTGCAAAGCATTGAATTTAAAAATATATTTTGTCTGGGCAGAATAACTGTTACCGAGTTAGCATTTTTGCTTACCTGGGGAAAGGATTAATGTCTGCTTCAAGAAAGGTACAACAATATACCCAGATTAAAGGGCTTATACCCTAAAGTAAAGAGTCAGTAGGAGACTATAGAGGACAGTTCCCACACATCACTATTTATTATATTCATGGTGCTGCATACTGTATAATTGGGTAGACAGACTGAAAAAAACCCAAGTGCTTTAACTATACATTATACAGGTAGAGCCAAGCTCTTCTTGGAGCATAAACACAATGGGGATGGATGAACTCTCTCTTTAGTGAATTGACGTCCAAAGTATACTTTGTAGACAGACAAATGACCACGAATCATGCTGACAATTCCTGAAATGAGTTCAAGCACATGATATTACCTAGAACAGTGGTTCCCAACATCTTCCTAATGGCACCACCACATAGTATCACATGGATTGGATAAATACTGGGGACCTATAGAGCTGGGCAAAGTATATTAATCAAAATAAAAATGTTTTCCTGGGACCGTTGCCAGATTTATGGACCATGATCCATCACAGGGACACTTTTTAAAGGCTTTTTGGGATTATGAAATGATGTGCCAGGCTGCCATTAGGACACATAGCTAGTACAGAACTATGGTGCCCATGCAAGGCCCATGTTCCTATTCTGTACTATACCACTTGCCTCTGGTCTTCACGGAGGTTGGTGGTACCCCGGCTGGCAGAAAGGAGCCCTGCAATGTTTGGTAATGTTGGTACAAGGTGTACAACTCTAGACCATTAAGTAGTACAAAATCTGAAATTTTATTATTTCTTTCCTTACAATTTAAAGCTTAATAAATATGGGTGTAATCACAAAGAAATGGGTCTCTTTGGTTGTTTTGACATAATACATTTGGTTAATAATTTATTTTTCTAATGTATCATAATATCAAGTGCTTGGGTAAAATAACGAGTGATTTCATCCAAATAAAATCACAATAGCCTTTTAAAATAATAGTACTCCTGGATGGTGTGAAACAGATGATGAGAAGCCTCACAGTGACTCACAAATGAGTGACATAAATGTATCCAATTCACTTGTATGCTGGGCTGTTCACATTTACAGGCATTCAGGGTGATGCTATGGATTTGCTCAAATCATTATTATATTACACAGCATCTGTTAGACTAGAAGGTCAATAAAATGGATAATTGGTTGCAAAGTCACAGTTGAATAGCTCATATTTCAAACTTAAAAAGGATGAATATCCAAATTCTATTCACTTTTCCAGTTAAGGGTTGTCTAAAAAAATATGATATACCTGAAAGCTCAGGTCATATTGTGAGAAAAGTGAGCATTAGTACTTAGTAAACATTATATTACCCCAGTAACACTATACCAATTAATACAATATTAATATTTATTCAGAAACATTCTGCCAATCTGAAAGAGACCTGCTGAGCCTTCTACGTGGGAATGCCAAGACTGTTGATACAGCAGGCCTTTTTTAAGTAAGAGATATGAAGGGGCATTATTTCAATACTGAAGATATCACTATTCAGCTGAGGGTACAGGCCAAAGCTTGAAGCCCAACAATACCATGTACCCATACCTGGGAACTTCTGGGCTCCGGCTACCTGGAGCCTTCCCTTGCGGGACGTAGCCAGAACTGCCCAGCAGGTCCTGCTGACGTCATTCTCGGGGACTTCAGTGGGAAGCACCCCCATTTAAAAGGAAAATGGGCGGGGAGTGGGCCATGTCAAGACCCCGCTCCCGTGACCCGGAGAATTCGGGTCTTGACCCGGAGAACCAGAGAACCAGTGCTTCACCCGGCAATCTCCGGGTCAGACCCAGAGAGTTCCCCGCTATGCATGTACCCCAAAACATCTGCACAATGATAGCGAGGCTAACAAACTTAATTAATACACTCAAGGTGTAAATCCTGCATAAAGTTATTATTACTCTAGAAACCCTGGCAAGGTATGGAGCTGCAAGTAAAACACACAAAAAGGAATGGCTTGAAATCATCAAATTAGTGCAGCCCATGTGGGTAGTAGCTTCCCTACCACCTCTTATCAGCCTTTTGAACATCAGTATGTGTGTTATATCACTGCAGCCATATTAAAATTATATTTTCGTGCAGCCATGCAAAATTAAGAGAAATCACTAATCAATCCACAAAATACTTGAAAAATAATATATATATATATATATATATATATATATATATGTGTGTGTGTTTATTTAAAAAAAAATAACAAAACCATATACTTTTTGAATTGTGGTGTGTTGCCCTCTTGGAGGATCTTCAAGCTTCTGTTCAACTGGAAAACTGCTAGGGAGCCCTATATTAAACAATACAAAAATGAAACTATGAATCTAATTGAGACCAGAGTAACCAAACAACTACTTCCATCTAAAAAGCTCAATTACACATCCACAGCAGGTTCTATCCATGTCAGGGAAAAGAGAAAATGTCGGTGCGCTAAGCTAGTCACAGGCTCAAATAATACAAATGTATAATACGAGGCCTACCAAACAGGTGTAAGCATGCTGCAAAAACAGTGTATTGGCTGTACAATGTATACAAAAAACAAAAACTGTCTGCGCTTCTTACCCTAATAAAGTTGGCAACAAATATATAAACATAATATAAATGAGAGGTTTTGGTTATATGAATTGGCCAAAGCATAATTAAGCTCACCCGCCACGTCAAGGCACACTCTCAATAGGGTGAGAACCTACTCACCTCCTACATAGTGGGCACACAAAGCAGTTTATACGGCTACCAAAACCTTATTAATGTGTTGGGGGAGGTGCAATTAAACCTCCTCCCTATTAACCCCTGGACAGCAAGCTGCAACCAGACTAATGAGGAGCCAACAACCTCAAATATGTGCAAACAGGGAAAAGAGAAAATGTCGGTGCGCTAAGCTAGTCACAGGCTCAACTGCTTTGTGTGCCCACTATGTAGGAGGTGAGAGTAGGTTCTCACCCTATTGAGAGTGTGCCTTGACGTGGCGGGTGAGCCTAATTATGCTTTGGCCAATTCATATAACCAAAACCTCTCATTTATATTATGTTTATATATTTGTTGCCAACTTTATTAGGGTGAGAAGCGCAGACAGTATTTTGTTTTTTGTATACATTGTACAGCCAACACACTGTATTTGCAGCATGCTCACACTGTTTGGTAGGCCTCATATTACACATTTGTATTATTTGAGCCTGTGACTAGCTTAGCGCACCGACATTTTTTCTTTTCCCTGTTTGCACATATTTGAGGTTGTTGGCTCCTCATCAGTCTGGTTGCAGCTTGCTGTCCAGGGGTTAATAGGGAGGAGGTTTAATTGCACCTCCCCCAACACATTAATTAGGTTTTGGTAGCAGTATAAACTGCTTTGTGTGCCCACTATGTAGGAGGTGAGAGTAGGTTCTCACCCTATTGAGAGTGTGCCTTGACGTGGCGGGTGAGCTTATTTATGCTTTGGCCAATTCATATAACCAAAACCTCTCATTTATATTATGTTTATATATTTGTTGCCAACTTTATTAGGGTAAGAAGCGCAGACAGTTTTTGTTTTTTTGTATACATTGTACAGCCAATACACTGTTTTTGCAGCATGCTTACACCTGTTTGGTAGGCCTCGTATTATACATTTGTATTATTTGAGCCTGTGACTAGCTTAGCGCACCGACGTTTTTTCTTCTCCTTATGAAGGACAGCTTTGAGCCAGTCCATATGAAACAAGAAGTGCAGTCGCGACAGAACCAGAGGAAGCAACGGAGGTTGTGGAGCAATCCATTTGGGACAATATTGCCCGTTTAGCCACTGCGGAAAGAATGAGCAAGAGAAATTTAGCCCTCGCTACAGGTGGGGGAATGTGTTCAGGAAATATACCAAAATAGCCCATTCAACAGATATTACAAAACGATTGCCCAGAGTGTCATTGATGTATAATTGTAGTGCTTCCCAAAATGGGATAATAGAGCTACAAGACCACAAGCCATGCAAAAGATGGGCCTCAGGTAATTGACATTTTAAGCATCTGGAGTGATCCGCTAAGCCCATTAAAAACCGAAGTTTAGGGGTGACATACGCTCTATGCACAATCTTGAGGAACATTTCACTATAGTCCCTAGAGACCAGGACTTTAGAATTAAACATATATTAGGACTCCCAGTCGATGACAGGTCTGATCAGATTATAGATTGTGGACATCTTGAGCATTGTGACGGGGGACAATATCGTTACCTGGTTGTTGGAATTAGCCCCAGAGAGATAAGGAAGCAGTGTATTAACATAATTACGAAGTTGAAGGTAGTGAATAGGGTGAACTTTAATAGTAGAGAATTTAGATTGGAGCCGCAAGAAAGACAACAATTTACCCTCACGTGGGTCCAGAAAATCGCCAATAGTGTGACCCCCCGCCCGGGCCAGGCGTCGAAAGACAACATCCTCCCTCCCATTTGGAGATAGGTGTTGCTCCAGGGTCACATTGGTGAATTTAGACCCGCCACGCAACCAATCAGCCGCAAAACGATAGATGCCAGATTATAGTCCAATAGATTAGGTGGTAAATTCACCCCTCCATTGCGAGCAGGCTGTTGGAGTTTAACCAGTGAAATTCTAGCTTTTTTATTGCACCACAGGAATTTATGCAGTAGTGCATTATGATATTGGATATCCTTTTTTCTTAAGGTAATAGGCAACATATGGATCGGATATAAGAGTTTGCGGAAAAAGGCCATTTTGTACAAGTGGCATCTTCCCAAGAAGGAAAAGTTAAATTTGGACCAGGTTTTGAAAGAATCCTCCATTTGACGCAACAGAGGAGAAAAGTTTAGTTTATAAAGGTGTGCCAAATTTGTAGGGATAATGAGACCCAGATACTTCAAAGAGGGAAGTTGGGTCCAATTGAAGGGGAACGTCCCTCCCCAGCCACGTTTAGCCTGAGGGAAAATGGGAAGCGCCTAGGTTTTGAGTTTATTTATTAGAAATCCTGAGGCTTTATGAAAACAATCAAATAGATTAAGAAGGAATGGCATTGCCGCTTTAGGGTTGGAAAGATATAATAAAGGATCGTCGGCAAAGGCTGCGATTTTGAGCTCAACATCACCTATTTGGATTCCCTCAAGCTCGGCGGAACGCTCAATAACTCGTATGAGGGGCTCGAGTGCTAGGTTAAAAAGAAGAGGGGACAGCCCTGACGAGTACCCCTGCCTAGAAAGAACCAGGGGGAATTCACATTATTCACTGTAAGTTGAGCCATAGGCAAATGATACAATGCTCGAAACATCTGTATGAAGTGTAAACCAAAATGATGGAATTTAAAGAAACTAACAAGATAAGGCCAGGAAATTCTGTCAAAAGCCTTATCAGCTTCACAACTAATTATGATAGAGGCTTTACTATTTGTAAGTTTAGCAGTAAAGATTGCCGAAATAAGGCCTCTAATATTTCGTGTAGAGTGGCGACCTTTAACAAAACTCGTTTGAGAGGGAGAGGTAAGTTTCATTAAAACAGGTTGTAGTCGAGAAGCCATGAGTTTGGCATATATTTTAAGATCCTGGTTCAGTAGGGAGATGGGGCGATAAGAGGAGAGCAGGGCAGGGTCCCTGTTGGGTTTGGGAAGGACTATGATGCGGGAAGCCGTAAATTCCTTCGTGGGTATCTTTCCTTGTAGAAATCCATTAAAAACATCAGTAAGATGTGTCGGTAGATAAGTAGAAAGTAATTTATAATATTCGGCTCCCAGGCCATCTGGTCCCGGGGATTTACCGTTAGGAAGGGATTTTATGGCAGCAGCAATTTCGGGGGGTAAACGGTTTACCCAAACGTTCTCTGTCGTCAGGCGTCAATTTAGGAATATCAGCCTGTCGAAACATTTGAAGCATCATATCAGGATCGTTAGATTCTGAGGAATAAAAATCCTCAAAATAGTCAGCAAACAGCTGTGTGATTTTATTGGGTTCAGTCACAACCGATTGAGAATCATCTCGAAGCTGAGTTACACTATGATAATTTAGATTTAGAGTGGCGGATAAGGTTGCCCAAGAGCTTACCGGGCCTATTGCCCCAGCGAAAAAAGGCATTACGAGTGTAATTATAGGAAAGCTGTGCCTTCTCAGTAACCCAGGCATCGTAGAGAGATTTAATCTCCTTATACGTTTTCAGGGTATCAGGCCCCTTAGAACTGGTTTGGAAGCACCCCAGAATAAATCAGGGTCGTCCAGATGGACATGGTTATCATCGGCGTAGTCATTCCATTTGGCAATCAGGAATATTCTGAAGTATATAGGTAGCTAGGAAACCTCCAATTACGGGACACCTGATATGGGGAAGTTAGAGAGACCTCTATCCAGATGGGAGCATGGTCAGAAATTACTATTTGACCTATGTGGGCATCCTTTCACCTATGTAGAAATAATTCAGGTAGGAACAGGTAGTCCAGCCTGGAAAACGAATTATGGGGATGAGAGTAGAATGTGTATTGTTTATCTGTTGGATTAAGAAACCTCCAAGCATCCCGCAAACTGAGGTGATCCAGCATGGGTGGGGAGGAGAGTCCGAGAGGGCGGGAGGAAGGGCCAGAGACATCTAAAGAAACATTAGCCACTAAGTTAAAATCACCCCCCCAAATTATGTTAGGGGCCGAAATCTCCAGCAGTAGCGAATAAACTTTGGCCAAGAAAGCGGACTGGTCAGAATTTGGAGCGTATAAATTGACAAAAGTAAAAGATTCATTAAACAATTTGACTGTAAGAATAATGTATCTCCCTTCCGAGTCAGCAATCTCCAATTCAACATGAAAGGAAACTTTTTGGAGAGTAGGATAGTGGCACCTCTAGATTTCTTGGTGTACATAGCGGAGTAACAAAAGCGCAGCCACGGAGCCTTTAGCGTATTTTTGACAGGGTTTTTTGACATTTTGACAACGCTTGAGATGGGCGAGAACTTTTTTATGCTTAACAGGGGTGTTTAAACCTTCTACATTCCATGATACAATATGCAAGGAAGATGGCGCATCGGGTTGCATCATATCTATTATGGCAACGGAGCCAGGTTTTCACCCGATGCCACGCGGAGGAAGAGCCAAAACATAGAATGAGCTGGAACAGGTCAGTCTAGGGAGGTCCCAGCCAGCCCCCCCCCCAAACACCCTACAGACGAGACATAAAATGGAATCGTACATCACCAGCTGAAAAGAACTATGCTTCTGCCTTTTTTTTGGTTTTTTTGAATAAACCAGAACTCGGCACATGTAATTTTGTGCCTCGAAACACAACAGAATAACCAAAAACAATATCAGTAACCAAGAGCCAACAAAACATTGTATGACAGAAAATGATGACTCGAAAGATACAAAGCCAGACACCAACAACTGTCTGAGTTCCCAAGCCCTAGGGGAGACAGACAGAGAGGAGTTAGGCAAAGAAGCAGGGCGAGGGCGAGAAGAAGGAGGGGGGAGGCCTCAGGCCCCGCAGAACCATCATCTGGAGGGGGAGAAGACCTGGACCCAACACGAAGAAATTCCTTGGCTGCCGTAGGGGTGTCAAAAAAGTAGGTATGTCCCTCATGGGTAATCCTGAGCTTAGCCGGGTAGAGAAGAGCAAATTTCCCTCGTTTATTGTAATGTTCCGTGCAAATCTCAGAGAACTGACGCCGTTTGACTGTTACAGCTGCAGAAAAATCTTGAAAAAGTAACAGTTTATGATTGTGATAAGAGAGAGACGTAGCCTTCCTGTAAGCGTCCAGAACCTTGACCTTGTAGGTATAGTTGAGGACACGAAAAATCACCGCCCTGGGACGAGATGTAGTGGAGGCTGGAAGCTGACCAATGCGATGCACTCGTTCAATGACCAATTCACCCTGAGGAAGCGCCAGGCCCAAGGAAGCGCCAGGCCCAAGGACTTGGGAAGCCAGGTCATAACTAGGTTGTGTAACGCTGTGCCCTTAACCTCCTCAGGCAGGCCAACTAGGCGCAGGTTATTGGGTCTGCTACGATTTTCAAGATCATCAATACGTTCCTGTAATGATGAGATTAGTAGATCTTGCGAACAGAGGGATGTAGCCATGGAGACGTTTTCATCTTCCATATCAGAGACCCTGGATTCTAGGGTAGTAATCCTCTGGCCCTGAGAGACCAATTCAGCGAGAACGGCATTGATAGAATCAGACAATTTGTCTAGCTTGACTTCCAAGAGCGGGGATATAACTCCAACAAGGTCTTGAGCCGTCAGTGGATCTTTTAAGGAAGCGCCGGACACTGGTTGCCCCTCTGCTGCAACAGCGATCGACCCAAGGGAAGGTGGAGGCTTAAGGGTCGCCGTCGATTTATCTCTTGTCTTGCTTTGTCGGGTGGATGTTTTAGGCAGCGGATCCATATATTTTTCCATGTGTAGACAAGAAGCTGTAAGGAACTCCCCCCCAAGAGTAGAAGAGAATAGGGCAACACAAGAAAGAAAAGTAGTATGGGGGTAGACACAGTGGGTATAGCCGGGTCACAAAGGAGCAGAGCATATATGAACACAGATCAATATACCATGGAAACAGTGAGTGTAGCTCTGCAACCTCAGATAAAAGAAAAGATAACACTACCCCCCAAAAATTAGAGAAAAAACATGTACCCCGCCACCCCACCTAACTAGAGCCCAACCTATCCCCCGTCTTAATAAGTGAGGAGAATGTCAGTAAATCAAAGCAGGAGTAGCCGCAGCGGTATGTAGCCTTTACTAACTAATAGCCGATGAAATAACTAAAACTGCGAAAGTATAAAATAACAAAATAAATCCAGCCCTGCAGGAGCACCGCCGGGCCTACCTGACCACAAAGGTCAGCCGCTGGTAGTGGTGTAATGGCGAAGAGCCGCGGAGGAGTCGTGGAGAGGACCGCAGACGCAAGAAGATACAGCTGTTGAGGTGGTGTAGCCGGCGGTGTAAGTCCCCCAGGGACAAGTGGAGGAGTCCACGAGGCAACAGAAGCCCCGAGCAGTGCACGTGGGGAAGGGAGGCAGCCCCAACCCCGTCGCTCAGTTCCTGGCTAATGTGCAATGATGATAAAGTCCCTGGTATAGGAATAAAACTGTCACAAGAGTCTTTAGCAGCAGGAATGCAGCCAATAAACTTCCCTTTTTTAAACAGTTATAAACTCATGGGTACCTGCAGGTAATTTATGTGCACAACATTGGGGCCCTTAGATGTTGGTAGTGCTACCCAGGTACAATGAGGAAAAAGTCTGAAGTAATCTCTGAAGATAGTACCTTTGAATGACACCTGTAACTGTAGATATCTCCATTTCTAACAAACAAGGAAAACTGGCTAGGTGCAGATTCCCCTGGTCCTTGACAAGGCTGTGAGTGCACCTTACCAGAAAGATCCAGAAGTCCAGCAAATTGAAGGGCAGGAATAGCAATCCTTTCTCTTCCTTTTGCTGACAGGCTGTGAAAACTGCAGAAAGTTCCAGATGTCTGCAGGAGCTGAACATAAAAGAGTCTTCTAACTCTTGTAATTGCAGTGCATTAGACTTCCCTTGCTTTTATTTCAATGTCCCAGCCGAAGTGGATAATCAGGGGAAAAAAAACAGTAGGAATACACTTTATTTATTTTTTTATTTTAAATATTTTATTAAACAAAAATGCAGAATACTTGGTTACATCTTAGCAAAATATCAGTAGTGCTATACATAAAGAGGATAAGCATTTATCACTTCTGCATTTAAAAAAAACAAAAAAAAATTACATTACATGGACATACAAGACTTACAATTGATTCCATTTGTCTTTACTAAATTTATTATCAGTACCCAGAGTGTGTGATTTTTAGGGAATTATCTAAGTAAATTGCTTTCGTTTTCAGGGTCTAATTTACCGTCAGCCACAAAATGTATCCGCTCTTCCCAAAGATTATAGCTTTTAGCATTCCAAGAGGTTTGCGGTAGTATTCCTTTTTCCATGTGACATTGGTGTAATAACTGTGATTTTATTTTAGCACACAGGATTGGAGCTGTAGATCTCCAATTTCTAGCCATCACTATTTTAATTGCCATTAATAAATGGAGAAGGAATGTTGTATTTTTTTTTCCATTATTCTGCAAATTTAGATGGAGTAGGGCTCTCTCGGGCGTTAATTTCTATTGTTGTCCAAAATTATGTACTAATTTATGTGAGATTTGTTGCCAAAGTTTTCGAATTGGGTTACAGTTCCACCAGATATGGAGCATATCTCCGCTTTCTGCACCACAGCGCTAGCAGTTAGGGAGATTATTAGAGAACATCTTTGCTAAGGCAGAGGGGACTAAATACCACCTATTCATAACTTGTAGCTCGTTCAAATTTAAGCAGTGTATATTTTTATAAGTGATATTTAATGCTTTTTTCCACTCTGCTATTTCATATGCTGTTGTATTCATATTCTGGGATAGGGAGTCTGCAAGATAGCTCTTGACCCTTAAATATCTAAAACATTCCTCTATTGGGAGATTAAATTCTAATTGAAGTTGGTTAAAGGTCTTAAGTGTATCTCCCTCCATTAAATCTCTTATTAATATTATACCTTTTTGTTTCCAACTAGCTAGCTTTAGATTTTCATTCATATATTCTATTATGGATAAAGGAAGGCTGGTTATTATCAGATTTGCAAGTCCAAGTTTGGCTTTAACCCAATGCCAATTTCTTACAAGATGTTGAAGTGCTAAACTGGTTCCTGATTCAGTGTATTCTATGGCTTTCCTAGAGGAGATCCAGAACAGAAGCTGTAATTCTTTATAAGGATATTTCTTTGGTAATTCTACCCTATACCATAATTCCTGTATCGCTTTATTATTTTGTGTCTGAATGGTGTGTGTAAACAGAGCCGCTAGTGCATATTGCCTCGCAAGGGGGAGTCCTAGACGTCCGTTATTTTTCTTTTTTGCCATAATTTGCAGTTTTAACCTGGGTTTTTTAGATCCCCATATAAATTTATTGATATGTTGTTGGATTAAATCTAACCAACTTGTAGGGACCATATGTGGGATCATCCTAAATATATATATGTATTTAGGCAAAACATATGAATTGACCACATTTAATCTTCCCACCATGAAATAAATAATCCTCGCCAGTTTTTAAAAGAGGCGTTCATATCTTTGATTAGGGGGAGGAGATTGATCTCCATCCAGGACTTTCGTATTTTGTTGATTCTTATTCCTAAATAAGTAAGAGAATCTTTAGCCCATTTAAAACCCAATGTTTCAATTTGTTGCTTTTGAGTGCTATCAAAATTATAGGCAAGAGCAGTCGATTTATCAATGTTTAACTTATAATTAGATACATAGCTATATTGATCTATCCATTTCATGATATGTTTAACTGACGTTATTGGGTCTCTAACCGTCAGTAATATATCGTCTGCATATAGTTTTATTTTTTGTGTGCCCTCTTTTCCACATCCCTTAATGTTTTGATCCGCTCTAATATCCCTTGCGAGTGGCTCCAAGGATAACACATAAAGGAGTGGAGAGAGGGGGCAGCCCTGACGTGTGCCGTTAGTAAGGATTTAATACCCGGGCCTACCACTTTACCCATAGGTTTGTTATATAGGGCCATTATTGCCTGGTGAATTCTCCCATAGAATCCAAATGCCTTAAGTACTTCTGCCATAAATCTCCAACTAACCCTGTCGAAGGCTTTCTCGGCGTCTAACGACAGGGTTAGTTGAGGTATAGTGGTTATCGAATTCTCTTCAAAAATACCCGCTAAGGTCCTCACATGGTTAGCCGCTAACCGTCCCTTAATAAAACCAACTTGATCTACATGTATCAATTGTGGAAGGACTGCGCTCAATCATTTCGCAAGCACTCCAACATAGATCTTAGCAACCAGGGCCGGCCTTTGGGGTGTGCGACCGCACAGGGCGCCACACTCCAGGGGGCGCCGTCGCGGGGCT
>VKOC01023003.1:0-26514 GCA_009364415.1 Spea multiplicata
GCCCAGGAATCGGACATAGCTCTAGTAGAGTGCACGTCAATATGAGATGATACATACACTTTACCGGATACAGATTGTGTTATACACTGTAAAAAAATACACAAATCATATACATTACTCCACAATGATCATTTGGGTGTCGCTGAGCATTGGGATACACGATTTAGCACGATACACAATAAATTGATGCTGTTGGAAATGCTTGTGTTGCTCATGTCTGACACACATTGCAAAATGTTTTGACCCTTTACAAGCTCAGAGTACGTAAAGCGACAAACAACGTTATCCACTTTACAGGATACATAGGCTCAACAAATAGTATCATCAAGCCATCTAGCCAGAGTAGATGTGGACACCTCCTGGCCCGCAGATTTCCCATGAAACTGAAGAAACAGGTGGTCTGGCGCACAAACTGTAGCCATAAAATCAACTTCTGTACGCCCAAACTTGACAACCTGTCAAAAATAACCGGGCTCAGAGACCACTCTGTCTGAGCATATCTTCCCCTGCTCAGGTCGTCTGCCAGTGTATTGAAGGCCCCCTGATAAGACATGCCGATAGATCTCTCAGATGATTATGGGCCCATATCAAAAAATAAATAAATAATCTCCGAACAAAGACATTGAAGCTTTCAAGCCCTTGTGCCTCCTTGTCTGTTGAGGTAAGCTACTACAGTCGCATTGTCTGACTGAAGTATACGTGGGGGAACATAATCCACAATTTGAACACCTTAAGGGCTAGAAAAACTGCATTCAGTTCCCTTTAGTTGTATGACTGGCTAGGCTCTTCTGGAGACAATCTTCTTTGGGCTCTGTGGAACCAAAGGTGAGCACCCCAACCTGTCTTTGGTGCGTCTGTTGCGACAATGGACCAGTCTGCTGGTTGAAACAAAGCCATCAATTGAGCTGTAGGAGAACCACTCTTGATCTTAGAATTTAACTCCTCTTGAGACCTGGCCAGCTGGAAAGGATCTGCCACTGAAGTGGCCTCATTCTTGACCGGGCCCATCTTACTGCTGACCTATTAGAGGTTAAAAACCCCAGGAGACTCATTGCTTTCCTGTTTATGCAAATCGGATAGCGTTGCAGATGGTTTGATCCGCGGTTGATCCAATGGTTTTGTAAGATAAGAGGAACACAGGAAGTGGACGCGAGGAAGAGCGAAAAACCCTGATCTTGTAAACTACAAAAACTATTTGTCTATGCCACTCCGTTATTCATGTGTTTTCTGTAGACTAAAACCATGCTTTCTGAAAGTGTAGCAGGCGACCCCTGCTCTCTTGCCTTCCAAAGGCCTTCCTTGTTCAAACACCAGGTCGCATAAGTCTGCTTTAGAGGCTGTATCCCTTTCCATATATCAACAGGGCTTGATAACAGCTGCTCCCCCTGAAGCCGCTTTACTCTGAAACGCAGCTGCCTGAAACATTCTCCTAACGGCTGTTTCGGCTCTCTCATCCATAGCGTCTCGGAGTCCCGCTATCTCACCTACAGGAAGCGCGGTTTACTTGCACCTCTACCTTTGGAAGCTCTTGCCATTAAATATCTTCTTAAAACATGAATTGCTTAAAAATAAAAGCTTGATTGCCGGGTTATACCACTCCCTCTGCATCAATTCCACTAATTCGGGAGGAATAGGGGAGACCCTACTTAGTTGCTCTCGGTTGCAACTGAAGAACGCAGTTAACTTATTTAATAAACTTGTCATAAGATGAGCGAGAGCATTCCCCCGAAGAACGGTCAGACGATGCTGTCTTTAATGCCTTTTGCAGGTGACTCAGGTGCAGGAGATTTAGCCGCATCTTTAAATGCTGAAAAGGTCTGGGATAAATTATCTTGGAACCAGCATACGAATTAATGCATGTCTTTTTGCTTTTCTTTTGCCAAGATGTCCGCAGCACACTATTGGGAAGTCTATTTTACTGTAGCCGTTCAGGAGCAGCATATTACATTCTGCACAGGCTAGATATCTAGCTTTAGAAGCAGCTATTAGCAGGAGGAGCAGGTTTGTCCGTTTCTGGAGACGAAGGGTTAAATTTAGCTAAAACCCAATTAAAACCAATGCAAAACAACCGTGTGGACTTTAGTGGTCAGTAAGGTTTCCACAGCTTAAAATAGGCTTCCAAAGCCTCATAAATATTAACTGTCCTGCGCATGCTCAGATCGCGCTTCAGGATCACAAAGGAACGAATAGCCACCCGGGCGTTTGTTCCGCACAGCTGCACAGGCTCCTCCTCTGGAACCAAAAAAGGATAGAGTGAACGCTGCCTCTGTAAGCCCGTTACGAGGCTCGCAGCACGGAACTTCCACCCGGGAAGTTTTAAACCGCAACCAAACACTTTTAAAATCCAATGTAAGACAACCGTGTGGGGGCTTGGTGACACGGGAACCTGACCTGACGCACACTCTTGTGGTCAGTCAGGTTTGCACAGCTTAAATAGGCTGCCAAATCCTACAACACCTGGTATTCCCAGGCGGTCTCCCATCCAGGTACTAACCAGGCCCACCCTGTTTAGCTTCTGAGATCAGAGGAGATCGGCGCTTTCAGGGTGGTATGGCTGTAGGTAATCAGAATTGGCGCCATAAAAACGATCTGACCCACGCATGCTCAGATTGCGCTACAGGATCACAGTGGAACGAATAGCCACCCCGGCGTGCGTTCCACACAGGCTCCTTCTCTGGAACCAAAAAGGATAGAGTGAACGCTGCCTCTGTAAGCCAGTTACGAGGCGCGCAGCACGGAACTTCCACCCAGGAAGTTTAAACCGCAGCCCAACACTCACCCCCCAGGCAACAACCCGTGTGCCGCACCATCAGAAGAATCCACGAAGCTGTTCACCCTACGAGGGACAAGAAAGAACTGAGGACTCTTCCAGTTTGCCGGCATTTATGGGTAAGAGGGGAGGAGTTTACTTTTTGATTGGTCTTTCAGAAGCTTGTCCTAAGGGGAAAGAACAACCCATACGTACTGCCACTATACGCAGGAAAAAAATAGCATACGTGATCTCACCAATATGAATTTCCTAAGATTTGCCCATAAATATTTTGTTATAATAATAAATAAACACATTGGCTCAGTAATATTGCTTTTCTTTTGCTTTATATTTGGTATCAGTCTATATGCTATGTTTGGCTTGAGCAAAATTCAATTTTCCACTGACCTTAAAATGCCAGTCCAGACCACTGCACGTCAATTAAAAATAATTCAGTAATATCACCAAACTGTGATACTTTCCCATTGAAATTTGTCTGATGGTAATATTTTGCTGCCATCTTTTAATGTCAAATATGGTTTGGTTGAGGCCAGATATCCGCTTATAGAGGGGCACCAAGTGTATTACTGAGCCAAGATTATGTTCAAACAGAAAATCATTGGTTTAGAATTAGCCTTTGAAATGTATTGGTTAGAGCGTGGCAGTTAAAGTCAACAGAAAAACCTACTTATTCAGTATTTGCCATTGAATTGTGCTTGTCCAAGGGTAGCATTTAGTTGTATCCAATATCAGTATCAATATTAATCCACTGACCATAATTCTTTGGTTATTTATATAGTTTTGCCATAAAAATGGGACTCAGTGTTTACAATACATTGTATACACTACTACTCAGCCAAGATATTTTACATTTAGCAAAACCTTGATTAATAAGCAGAATATGCCTTTAAAATGCATTGTCTAAAATGTGGCATTTCAATGCCATCTTTTAGAAAGAAAGTTATAAGACGACCGCACAACATATGAATATTTAAGAGGAAGAAAAGGCCTGAATATAAGACTACCCCTATAGGAAAGAATTGTACTAGTAAATATTAAATCACATGTAAATTTTTTCATATTTAATAAAAGCTATTGTTGAGAAAATGCATTTTTTTGTTTTTATTTCCTTTTATTTGCTGACCTGCCTCCCCCGTTATGCACATCTGCCCCCAAATAGGGACATACTAAACAGCATATTGGGATGATGGGATGATTGGCTGCAATGCTCAGCACTATCACTAGGTGTCAGTACACTTTTTACACTTATGGTAAATCAAACTATGTTCTTTTAGGTACTTCTTGATACTAAGTTGCAACGAATATTTCATTATTTACTTGCTGAAATATATACCGTTTTATAACGGAATCATAGTAAATTCTATAGAATAGATAAATGTTATGTAATCAAAATATTGATTTAATATGGTACATGTATGTGCAAACACCATATTTTACCTGTTTTGATTGGCACTATCTGGGAATATATTTTTTTTAAACATGGGATTATGGATGGAATATTATAGTTACACATGCTAAGTAAAATATTTGACCTGTTTCTGATAAGAATATGGGAATGTTATTTTTACATGGGGATTATGGGTAGAATATTATACCGTATTTGCTCGATTATAAGACGAGGTTTTTTTCCCGAGCAAATGCCCTGAAAAATACCCCTCGTCTTATAATCAGACCTCGATTAGGTTGCCAGGCTGCTTACCGGTACTTTGGTCGCGAGCAGTGTCTCTGCTAGAAGCAGAACAGGAAGCTTGCAGAGTCACATACGGTAATTCTGCCTCCCCCCTCTGGGGGCGGGGCCAGAGAAGTTGCTCACACAGCCGGGCCCCTGCAGAAGTCTGCGAGTGAGAGATCTGCAGTTCAGGTAAGGGGGTGGGGAGGGTTTTTGAGTATGTGTGTTTAATGTGTGAAGTATGTGTGATTAATGGAATGAATGAGTATTTAAATGTTTGTGAATGAGTGTGTGTGTGATAGCATGGATGTGTAAGGGGGTGGTGGTAGCATGGCATAGAGAGGCTGTACTCACACTCCTATCATCCCCAGGTTCATACTGGGTATAAATATACCACTCATGCCCCATGATATGCCTTTTAACCCCCTATATGCCACTCTGGCATATAGAGGGTTAAAAGGCACATCATGGGGCAGAGTGGCAAATAGGGGGTATAAGGCATTTCTGGGGGCAGAGTGGCAACCCTGGGGGCAGATGTGCATAACTGGCGGGGCAGGTTGGCAAAAAAAGGAAATAAAAAATATATATATTTTTCTCAATCATAGCTTTTATTAAATAGGAAAAAAAATGTTTACATGAAATTAATATTTACTAGTAAACCTTTTTTTCCTATAGGGTAGTCTTATATTCAGGCTTTTAGTTTTTTTCCTAAATTAAATTTGGGGGGTCGTCTTATAATCGAGCAAATACAGTACATCATGCTGCAGAGTGGGTTAACCCATCAGGCAAATGCCCAGTGTGCCCAATTGCAAGTTCTGGGGACATTGGTGCCCATGGGACATTTACTGAAATGATACACTTGTCCTATACCACCCCTTGGAATCAGCTGCCTTCTAAATGTAAAAATGTGCAATAAACAGAAATAATAACTTATTGACATACATACATATTCTGCAGAGTAGCATGTTTATTATTAGAAAATGAATTAGTATCATTATAGCATGAGATTTCATTACGTGATATTATTGTATTAACTGAAACAATTTACTGTGTCTGCAAAGCCTAGCTCCCATTGCAGTCTGCGGTGGTTGAGAGCACTAAAATATACGGTATATAATAATATGATGCCCATAGGCACAGGGTCAGGCCAGAAGCACATCTGTGGTCATCTGAATCCACAAACCTAGTTAGCATTTGGTTTACAGGTTATGTCAGATGTGTAGAGGTTGGAGCACAGAGCAGAGAGACGCCAGGTAAAGTAGCAGATGCAAAACCAGGGTATAGTGCAACAGCAAAGGTCTTATTCCACTGTGCAATAATAAAAGGCAAAAACAGTACCGTACAGAAATCTGTGGTCTGGGGTAAAGAGAATCAGCAAAGTCTGTTAAGCAAGCCAAGGTCAAAGTCCAAAGAATCCAAAAAACAAGTATCCAGCAAGGAGGTATGGAATACAGGAAGGGACTTGAACAATCAAGCAATGATGGATCATTGCTGGTGGTTTAAATAACCCGCCAAAGTCTGACTCCTCCCCCAGCCTGTAGCCATAGTCAATGGTGACCTGTCCGTCACCACTTATCCCGCCCCCTGGTCAACCCTCCTGCGTCATGGGACTGCAGGACACCCCCACCCCCCCCGACGTCAATCTCTTTCCAGGACGCGCCCTGCGTGGCCGGGGATGAGGCCTGGACTTTGTTGATGCGGGCCGCGTGGTCCGCGGATGAAGACACTGGTGTCCGGTGGAGTCCCTGCAGGGTGAAGATACCCGCGGAAGACAGAGGACGGATGTAGGTACCTGGCAGGTAGGTACAGTATGTGATAAAGGCCAATATCGTAATAGAGGTTATCACTACCCTTGCATGGTGATGGTCTTTTTTTTTACATTAAAACCCATCATTAGAGAGAGAGACACTGAATAGGGTCCTAAGGAATGTACATAATATTGGCGCCTGTAATTTATATATTGTGCTTCCACAGTACTAAATAGTTTCAACTTAAGGCAATATTGAAAGTTTTGTTAGGGCTTCTAAGCATCCAAATCTAAAGAAATCTATGATGAATCACTGAATACGAAATACTCAAAGATTGCTCTATAAATGTGGCTATTAATCAGTGTACCAAAGTCAATATCACACAGGGCATGGCAAAGAGGTCCAACACACTTATTGTCCCTTCAGAATTGTGTTGCGTGTACCTAGAGGGTCCCGTGTATCAAGTGCACATGTCTGTAAACCGGGTGCTACGGTCCTCTTTACTTCTACTTTGGTTTGTGGGGCACTATGGCTGACATGCCCACCACTAAGGAATACTAGAAAATCTTATGGTGGACAATAAGAGCTACAGTAACTGCGTGTGTCGTAATGCTGGTCCTGCTCGGAACATGCATCTACCATAATCCAATTATTTCTATAATATTAACCTTTGTGGGAATGATTTGTGTCTGAGATGTAAATTCAGAGACATCCTCGCTAGCAAATACTACAAATTTCGATATTGCCTATTCCTCAAATTATATTGTTCCGTGGATTTTGCCCAGAAAAAAAAAAAACATGTTTAATATACCAGCAAGATTCTAAGGGCAAGCAACCTTGCTTTCCATGTAAATGAACTGTTTGCAGAAATAGGATTTCATGAATGTAAAATGGATTGTCAACACCGGCAGCTGTTTCCTTCAGTGTTTCCAAAGGTGGGGAAATAATAAAATGACAGATCTGCCTGACAGTTTGATAAACAGCGTTACAAGGTATACAGTTACGGCACAAATCATATGTATCTTGTCACAAGCCTTTGGTTTATATGAAAAGAAAAAAAAAAAAAAAACAAGCGCTCACGTCTACCCCTTTCAAACGTGTCTGGTTTTATTGGCATTTCCACACACACAATATAAATATGTTAACAAAGAATTATTATATGCACCTGCCTAGTTAACGTTAAATCAAACAGAAACCGGCTGCTAACATCTTTACCTGACGCTTGCATGGTTGCTTGGTCGGTAAGCAGTGGAGCCAAACGTACAGTAGCATACATAAAAAAAAAAACAGTGAATTATTACTGGGCCATATAAATAGCCATATAAAATGTCTTTACATTATATTATATGTGCTAAGTGTTGAAGCTCCAGGGATAGTGAACTTCTAGCCTTCCCGAACACCAATGATGCCCAGGACAGAGGAATATCTAGGAAACCCCTGGTACTCTAAGCTGCTATGATGCACTCCAAATGGTTGGCTGAGTCTCGTGGGAGTTGGGGTCCACCAATGCTAGTCACAGAGTTTACTTCCGTATGGCTCTTTCATCGTCTTGTCTACCACCTATGTTTTTTTTCCTGCACTGTTGACAGCTGATAAATTATTAATGGATTAAATAAATAAATATGTACATTATTGGCTTATGTGTACATTTCCAACAGCGCCACGAAATATTATTTGGGCACTTTATAGCCGACCCCTAGCTGTTCTGTAGCATCAGAGTGAAGCTGTGAAACCTTGCAACTGTGGCTCTGTCCTTTACAAACAGTTCACAAATTCAATACGCTTGTGCCCGCCAGAAATGAAACATACATACCCTGCCCGTGGCATTTCTACATTTTTAATGTCTTTAAAGGTATGGGCTATTGAATGCAGCATGCATTTCCGGAGGGTGCGCCGTCCTAATAGAGAAGACCTGGCTTATCAAAGCGTTGTTGGCGGATGGAGAGGGAGAAATATCTCCCATGGGGAGCGTCGCGTCCTGTTCATTTTCTACCAGCACCCACTTGTAAAATAAATTATGCATGTTGAACTTGTAGTGTGGTGTATTCCCAGCACGCTGGCTTCCTAATTATAAAGCACTGTGCGGCAAATATATCCTCATTATGATGAGGAAATTCATATTGTGTTAGCACAAGGACACTGTGTGGTTTTAACCCTATGCATATTAGTCACAGCTGTAACACACCGAAAGTTGTGGTTACTGCTCACGATACGGCACAGTTATAGACTCCGTACAAATATTCAGCTATAGGTAGTAGTTTTGATGCTGGGTTTATCTCTGGCTGTTTAGGCAAATTCACTAAAGCAACTTGCTATTGGCTGCTCAGGGAGACGGAGGACTCAATATTATATAAAATACCCTTATGGGAGCCACGGACCCCTACTCATGTCTCCCCTTCACCACTCACCCTGTTCATGGACTTGCATGCCCTCACAAACAATTTACAGGCATGCAACCCTTAACTCAACCTAGCATTCAACTTCTTAGTGAAGAAACCCACAAATCTATATCCCCTTCTCAAATTTATCTTACCACGCCATAACTCTTAGTCTCTTAAGCCCATGTTTGCTAATAATGCAATCCTTAAAGGGGAAATGGTCTTACAGTTTAAGTTTATCTGATGGAAGTGGAGTCTGCTTGTGGCAGGTAGAGATGTGAGATAGCATCACCGTACCCATTTCCAGTCCTGAAGTAATTGGAGGAAAAATCCTGGGAAAATAAAGTTAAGATTGCTAGTCCCATGGCAAATTATGAGTCTGAACTCCATTTTTATTTTCACTAAAATGTAAAAATACTATATCTCCTGGTTCTGCAGTATTTGTTTTCAAATACACATTTCTCAATATAATGAGTATTACCTATTGATTTATATAGTGCAATCATACACAGTTTATGAAACAGTATTTGGAAACAAGAAAAACAAATCAGCTTCAGAAGTTCACCTGATCTGCCGCTCCAGAAAAGCATATAAACTAATTAGAGTGTTGTGCGCATATTCAACAGTCGGCTTACAAAAGTCATCAGATGACCAATAGCCTTAAAGTCCAAGCGCCGTCCCATCATCGCCAGTCTGGCCCTGCCTTCCAATACTAAATGGATTGTCTTCCACAATAAGTTTAGCCTAAACTACCGATAGGGTATTGCCATTAATGGAAAATAAAAATAAACAACTTAATTTATACATTATTAGTATTGTTAAAGTGCAAGGCCTTTTCTAACATCCCTAACTCACTACACTCTTAACCTTTAACCTTCTTCGTCTTCCCCTGAAGCCCCCTTCTTACCTCTTTTTCAAAAAAGGATTTTGTATTCAGATTTTGAGTTTAACACAATAAATACTTTGAATGTTTTATACTTTTAGTGTGTAGTAAAAAAAAAAAAATTACTGAGGGCTTTACATTTGATAATTGCTTGTTGGTGTGAGATTAGATAATGATAAAAAATCCCGGAGGTTCTAAAATTCTCACATGTTAAATGTTTTTGGCATAGGTTTTATTTAGAAATGTAAAAGTATCAGCAGCCAATAAAATGTTAAGTGAGAATGTGCCCCCTTAGGGTAGCGGGATATTATGTAATTTAATCACTCTATCGGCAATGTGTTTTACTTCTAATACCAGATGCTATCCGTAAACTTTTAATTATGGAGGTCCTGGGAGTAGCACATTATATCAAACAACAGCGAGCTACTTAATCCTTATCTTTGCGAAATGTATACTTCTTCGTATTAAGATATATTCCTATACTGCATTGATTAACCCCTTAATGGCCCAATTAAGATACTGTTGCCACTGATGGCAGTTTGGCTGGGATAATCCTGAAATCAAGAGGTTGGTCTGTGTCACTTGACTGCCTTTTCAGATGTAGCTCTAGAAACACATATGACATACAATTGTCCATGAATAAACATGGTTTGAAACAAATATATTCCTTACTTAAAGTCTGACCCTGACTTTTGTTTATTTTCATTGCAAACTTAAACATCCTGGAAATTGCCTTGATTTCAAAAAGAAATAAAATCGCTAACAATGTTTCCATATATCATTTATGCATACCTGCAAATATAGGGTTTGTATGTGATCTATACATGCAAGTGCTGTTTATATGTGTTTGATCTATAGCTCACTGGGAGGAAGGAAAGGAGAGGTGTAGCTTAGTGAATGAGGGGCAAAGGGACTGGGAATGATTTCAGGGGAGAGGACCTCTCAACGTCATGGTCAGGGTGAGAAGGGGGGAAGACTGCACTGGCTATCACAGTCTTCCCCTAATCAGCAGTCAGTGTGGCAATGTTTTGTTGGTGTGGTAGCAGAGGGAGTGATTGCATGCTAGGGAGCATGGAGCAGGGCCCAAGGAAATGTCAGTGTGGCAGAGCCTGTCCTGGTGTGTGTGTCAGTGCGTCAGAGCCTGTCCTGCTGTGTGTTTTTGGGTGTCGGTGTGGCAGAGCCTGTCCTGTTGTGTGTCTGGGTGGCAGAGCCTGTCCTGGTGTGCGTGTGTTTGGGTGTCGGTGTGGCAGAGCCTGTCCTGTTATGTGTGTCTGGGTGGCAGAGCCTGTCCTGGTGTGTATTTAGTCATCTGTTTTCTGGCCCTTTACTTTCTGTAGGAATAAATTGAACTATTTAATTTTTACTTATCCAGAGATAAAACGCCCTCCTGAATTTGTAGTCACTTCAGAGGACAAAACATTCTAGGCCCAGAAATCAGTGAGAGCAAAAGTAAAGGTATTATTTCAACCTGCATATCTTATTAAAAAGGATTAGTGGCACTAAATTGTGGCTTCAAGGGTTCCGTGTATAGTGACTTTTTTTAGTCACATTGCTCCATCTAGAGGATTGGCAGAGCACCGCAATTAAGTTGGGGTGGTCTGAGTTTCTTCCCTGCTGTGAGTCTGCAAGTCTGTGACAGACTCACTCGTTGTGAGGGTGATCTGACCAGCCAAAGCCCAAGGAGTTCCACACTGCCACTAGTTTGTTTTTTTTTTTAAGTACCAACTAAATGGTCAAAGATTAGTTACTGTTTTCAATCTTTCATTAAAGATATAGCGCTTTATAAATTGCATGATGTTATGATTCATTTATTATATATTTATGTAAAGCTAATTGATTACAGTGACAAAAGCATGCTGAAATATAACTAATAGACAACAAGAACTGGTATATTAAATTTGTCAGAATTTGGTTTATAAAAAAATAAATAAATAAAAATGGGCTGCTCAGTCTTAAATGCCTGGGCCTATTTTTTGACCCAGTCCGGGCCTTGTCTCTTCCCCAGGAGCAACCATTCAAAGATTTCCATGAAATCACGAAGTAAAAGGTGGCAAGTCTAACTCGAGCAGGGATATCAACCATAATATACTGGCAGCAACAGCACCAATTAGCGGCCTTACATACAGCAGTTTAGAATTGAAAGAAAGTCAGTTCAAAACTGTGTGACCCTGAGAATCTGCCCTTCATCCTGAGACCAAGAGCCAACGTTTGTAAAACAATTTCACGGATACTTTGCAGCACAGCTATCAATTACTTACTTGAAAATGTACCACACCCACTGCTCCCAACTCACATAATTAGCATAATTTAGCTCTGCCTGGTTATTATACTGCACGCACACCGTACACTTGCACATATCATACATACACACACAGCCATTCCAACGCCGTACACATAACATGAGCACATACAAAGCTCTTTAAGCACTATACACTAAGGCATACATACAAACTGTTATAGACATTTCTGTCTGTTTCTCATTTGATCTATACCTGCAATGGGGAGGTTGCACGTGTTGATTTCTATGTTTCCATGTGGTTCTCATTTGATCTGTACACACAATTATGTTTGTTTACGAGGCAGCTCTAATTTCTGACATGTAAAATATATTTGGTTTTCGACTGTTGCAATACAGCTTAGGTGCACACGCTTACCTCTAAACAATACACAGAAACAAAGGTTGGAATACAGCACTCAGTTGTGAGATGGTGCACAAGCCAGGGTACCACCAAGCCCTTCAATAAATCCAAAATAAATAAGCATAGGCTCGGCACTCAAATGGAAAGGTGAGTTTATTTCATGCAGGCCTGTGTGAATAAACTCACCTTACCATTTGAGTGCTGAGCCTCTGCTTATTTATTTTGGATATACCTCTAAACCAGGGATCCTCAAACTCGGCCCTCCAGCTGCTGCAGGACTACATCTCCCATACTCCTCAGCCAGCCCCTTAGCTGAAGGAGCATTATGGGAGATGTAGTCCTGCACCAGCTGGAGGGCCGAGTTTGAGGATCCCTGCTCTAAACAATGACTTGCACTGTTTTATAGACTATTTTGCAAATCATTTAGCTCTTTTTTAGGAGAGCTACAAGTTCATTTGCCTATTTAACATCTACTGTGAATGTGATTTTTGTGTTTTAAAGAAACATATTAATTGATTTAACTAAACTTGAAGATGGGTAATTTGATACATAAAATAGGATTTAGCATTATTTGGACTGTACCGGTGCTTTCCCAGATGGTACCAACCCATTTCATGATGTCATGGTCCACAGTGATATAAAAAAATATTTACATATGCATCTAATTTACCGTATATTCCGGCGTATAAGACGACTTTTTAACCCCAAAAAATCTTCTTAAAAGTGGAGGGTCGTCTTACCAAGCCGGAGGTTCCCACGAAGCCACCAATCTCTCTAATCACTACGCGCCGGCTATTGATGCCGAGCGGCAGGATGCCGTAATGTCGCCGGCGCTCGGCATCAATTGCCGGCGCGTAGTGATTAGAGAGCAGGGAAGCCGAGGTCTGAAGTGCCAGACCTCGGGCTCCCACAACTGGATGGAAAGAAAGAAGACAGAAGATAAGGTAAGAGATGGGGAGAAAGGGGTTGAGTGCACACTGGTGTGTATATATATATATATATATAATATAACACAGGTGTGTGTGTGTGTGTATATACATATATATATACATGTGTGTGTAAAGGCAGGGGTGTGTGGTGAGGGCAGTGTATAAATGTGTATGTATGGACAGGCATATGTGTAGATATATATATAGATATATATACATATCTACACACATATTATATATATATACACATATATATATTATATATGTGTGTGTGTGTAAGGGCAGTGCATGTATGTATATGTCAGCCAGCAAATCAACCAGCAAATCACCGGTAAGGTACATCGCTTGCCGTGATTGGCTGGTTGTTGTACGCTGGGTAGAGGGGTAGTCTTATACAGCGAGTATAGTCCAAACTCTATATTTGGACTGTAAAAGTTGGGGGTCATCTTATACGCCAGTCGTCTTATACGCCGGAATACACGGTATGTATATTTTACAAATGCATGGTTTCTCCCTATTCTGAACAAAATAAAATTTGACCCAGGACTTAAAACATGTGACAGGGTGCCGTTTGACAGGGCAACCTGTTTTCCCCCTGTGTATATGGCTGTGCCCTCTCTTCCCCCTAATCTCGCCAGCTCGAGCCCAGTGCCATTGGAAGCCATGCATGCCCATGACATCACACTGCCTCCACTATGTTTACAGATGATGTGCTATGCTTTGGATCATGAGCTGTTCCAAGCATTCTCCATACTTTTTTCTTCCCATCGTTCTGGTACAGGTTGATCTTAGTTTCTTCTGTCCAAAGAATGCTGTTCCAGAACTGAGTTGGCTTTTAGATATTTTTGGCAAAATCTAATCTGGTCTTTCTATTCTTCAGGCTTATGAATGTTTTTTTACCTTGTGGTAAACTCTTTGTATTTGCTCTTGTGAAGTCTTCTTTTTATAGTATACTTTGATAATAATATGCCTACCTCCTAGAGAGTGTTCTTCACCTATCAGGATGTTGTGAAGTGTTTTGTTTGTTTTTTTACCATGGAAGGGATCCTGCGATCATCCACCTCTGTTGTCTTCCATGGACGTCCAGGCCTTTTTGTGATGTTCTTGCTTTCTCCTTGATGGGTTTTTTTTCAACCTAAGGATGGACTGTTTCACTTGCATTGAGAGCTCCTTTGACCGCATTTTGTGGATTCACAGCAACAGCTTCTAAATGCAAATGCTACTCCTTGAATCAACTCCAGACCTTTTTACCTGCTTAATTGATGGAGTAATAATGAAGGAATAGTCTGCATGAAACAACTTTTGTGTCAATTGTCCAGATACTTTGGCCCCTCGAAAAAAGAGGGGGCTACATATTTAATGAGCTAGTATTCCTGAACCCTTCATCAAATCAAAGCTGATAGATAATACTTTAACCCCATATTATCGTTATTTAACTGTAACTCAAATTTATTTTGATAAACAGCCGAAATAACAGAACTTGTGCCGGTGCCCAAATATTTCCGGACCTAACTGTAAATAATTATGAATATTGAGAGACAGAGATAGACAGAGTTGGTTGTATAGCGTTTTTCTTTCCTGAGTATATGGCAGAGCTAGCCAGAAGTTGGCAAATAGAAGGTAGAAATGGTCAAGAAATGGTCAGAACCTGAGAAGGCAAACAGTGTTACCAAAAGGCTTGGAGACTGAAAATACTTACCTGGAGCCCCCTGGAAGAAACCGAGTCAAACCAGGTATCCTATACATTGTAACATCACAAAGTAACCCACAAATAATGGAAACAACCTATTATGATCATGAACGTTATAGTACACACAAAAAAATACAAAATTATCAGAATTGCAGATCTCTAAATGCATGGAAAAATATATGAATGACACAAAATGTACCATTTCATTCTACCCCGAGTGAAGCAATATAGGGTTATGGGAAAAAGAGAGAATAAAAACAGTGGGGTTAATTTTGTTAGGTATTTTTTTCATTTCTATAGCTCAAAAGAGAGGCTCTCTATTGATCATGTGGAGACAAATAAGAGATAGCTGGCGGTAAGGTTATTTGAATGTATTACAATATTTAAATTGACTCATTTCAATAAATTTAATTTATCTTAATGAACTTACCTCCTAGTGGTATAAGGCTTTATCTCTACATGAGCAGTTTGATGCCTGCATTTATGTATACATAAGGCATTCATTCTCTTACTGACTTGTCCTCTGTCTCATTCCCTCCCTCCCCTACAGATGTCATTAGTTTGCATATCTAAGAAGAATTCGAGTAAATTATGCACATTGTTTTTTTAATTGATGCAATAAATGTTCAGTGCCCATTTCACATAAAAATACAGTGTACCTTATTTTCCAGAAGTGGTTTGACTTTGGTTATAAGTGATAAAATTATATGTATAGCTAATATATAGAAAATTAAGCTGTGTTCAGCAACTTGACTGCCAAGGAATATGTTCACCGTGTAAATATATAAATCCATTTTACTCATGGAGTGTGAGCAGCGGGTCTGTTCATAGTTAAGATCCTAGTAAAGTCAAGTCTTTAAGTCACTTCTGGATCAACTCAAGTCATTCTTAGGAAAATAGTTGAAATGTGTGAATCACCGGAAGGCAATGTGAAAAATGAGCACAACTCACATTTGTGTCCTTTGAGTTAAGTCAAGCTAAGCAACTCTTCTTGCAAGTTGGCATTTGTGAATGTGCCACTTAAGACATTTTGTGTACCTTGCGCAAGTTAGCCCTTGAGAGCTCCACTCACCTGTACTCGACCTTTAGTAAACAGACCCTAAAGACAATGCAATATACTGTTTCTTTATTCTTTGCCACATCAAGAGATAAAATGAATCCAGTGGTGTATTAACCCATTGAATGTTTATAGCCTGGTGTATAATGGTATTTAACGGGTTAATATGTTACATTTTACTAAGCAAGTCATCCACCCTGTAAATAATCAGTGGAGGGAATGTTTGCCCCAATCATTGAAAAATAGTGACCTGTATTATCATGGCTGTCTCTTTAATAATCTTTTCTATCCTTCTTCATGCAGCAAAAGCTAAGCTATTTTATGAAAAGTAACTTCGTACAGAGATGGCCAACTCCCTGAGCATACATCCCACTGAAACAGAAATACAGAACTAACCTCAATGAGATAGTAAAATATGAAGATGTCATTAAACCACTCTACCCATCTTTATAGCATAACTAACAAATGACATTTAAATGGCATTGAACAGTATGATCCTGCTCCACCGAGAGTTTTATTATTTTTCTGAAAACCTCATTAGTACATTTCTTACAAAATTAAAAAGATCGAAATAAACTTTTGTGAAACAAATGCAGCTGGCCCCCTAGGGAGTTTCGCTGAAGAACTTGGAGCGTGCAAATATATGCTTGTCTAGACATGTATATATTACAGAAATAGAGATTGGGAGGCAAAGTGCATGTATAACTCATTAATACACAGAATTAGATTTAATCAAATGTTATACATGTTGTGTATCTCTTTGCTGATTGCTTCCCTGCGTAAAACTTCAAACAAAGGAACAGAACAATGGTTAAAACGAGACTTGGGCGCCGGCCAACTCTTTGCGTCTTCGTGGGGGAAAACATTTTTCGGATTCCATGAAAATTCACCCATTCCTGTGTTCGGGCAAATATTCGTGTACATTCTTCATGTTCGTTTTTTGTCGTTTTTTGTCGAAGGTGTTAATACAAGGTTAACGCGTTATGCACTACGCAGCAGCTTTGGCGTCAACATTTTAAATGTCCGTACGAGCAACTCTTTTGGTCACCAGCAGGGGCCTCCTCTGACATCAACCAATAAAGTGCACCTGTACTTCCTTGGTTGATGGCAGATGAGCCCCTTGCTGGCGACCAACAGAGTTGCTCGTACAGACTTTTAAAATCCTGGTGCCGCAGCTTGGTCTCCCCACTCCAAAAGTTAAAGGTCCGTACAAACGGCCAATAGAGTCGCTTGTACGGCCCTTTAACTCTTGGAGCGGGGGGCCAAGTTGCGCCATCAGGAGTTAAAGGGCCGTGAGAGCGAGTCTATTGGTCGCCTGCAGGGGCCTCCTCTGGCATCAACCAATGTCAAGTCGCTTGCACGGCCCTTTAACTCCTGACGGCGAACCTACAGATTTCCACTCTCGTTATCTAAGCAGCATCGCAGGTTTAACGGGAGTGGAAATCCGTAGGTTCACCCTCAGGAGTTAAGGGGCCATAAGATCAACTCGGTCCCATGGCCCTTTAACTCCTGACGCGGAACTTGGCCCACTCGCACGGACCTTTGACTCCTGATGGCGAACCGTTAACCCCTGTGATGCTGGGTAGATAAGGTAGGCTAGATGGGGAAGGGACCAGGGAAATTAGTAAACGAACATGAAGATTCTTCCTGTGTGTCTTCGTATAGGTTTTGCCACCGCCATGTTCAATTTTATGATGTCAGTCGGATAAGACTGTTAAAGGTGATTGTATGGTAGTGTTGAGTTATCACCGATGGCAGCTTATATTATGGGGTTGGTTGGATCATGGACAATGTAGGTATTGGAAGTAGCTTAGAGGAGTTGATAAGTTGAATCATAGGTATTGTATGATAAGTAGGGTCAGCCCTAGGGTTTCCAGTGCCCTAGACAAACTGTCTATGATAACACTCATCCTGCATGCACTTTATTATTAACATAAAAACCCTGATAGGTCACTTAACGTAGGACCTTGATTATAAATATTTTCTTAGTTATTTGCAAGGATCAACAAAATAGAGATTTTTTTTTAATGAGAGTGTAATACATCATATTTAATGTCACTGGACTTACCCAAGCCTCAAACTTGGAGCTAGTGCTAATTCCTTTCTTATGGGGGGGACAATCTCACTTTTCTATATGAGTATCCTAGTGATCCACAACAACTAGTTCTCAAACCACATAAGATGTGTTTTTATATTATTTTGTTTAAATAAAATATTTCTTGCTCAAAAGGTTTATCTTATAACATAGATATTTAGCAATCTTAAAGTCACTTCAAAAGTGTTGGTAAAGCTAAGCCCGGAGACATTGTCACAGACATTCGGAGGGCTTATTTACGTCAGTAAACTGAGAGTAGAATCCTGGAACGCAACTAAATATGTAATATCTCCCTAATGTCTCAAACTGTATTAGGCTGGATTTCTAACCATATAAACAAACACAATTAGTTATTATTCAAGCTTGCTTAAGAAGGCAAGTGAGTTCTAATTGTAATGCAAATATTTTTTTTCTCCTCTCTCCCTTTCATTTTTGCTGTGAGGGATTATTATATAGTTTATTTTTAATTAGGGTAACATATTCTGGAGGGATGTACCTGGAGAATTTGGGAAGAGTCTTAGATAAAATATCTTTGCCATACAGCTTGGTAACAAAGTAGTCTGCAAATAATGCCCTGTTTATCCACCCTTGTCTCCACTGACACAACAAGGCTCCCTTGCACTCTACCTAAATTAATTTTAATAAAAGTTAATTGTGTTACTTAAACATTAAATGATCATTAATGACTTGTTGATTTCGCCAAGCACAGCCTTTAGGTAAAACGATGCTGCTTTGATCCATTGTAGTCTTAATAAGAAGAAGTATATTCAATCTGATTATCTCGGCACCATTAAAAATAAAATAACATCCGTTTTCTGTCTAGATGTTCCTTAATGATTTTATGGATGAATTAAATATGTTAAAAACCAAATTATGTTAATTAAAATAATTTAATTAACAGCGTCTTGAACTGAAGTGTGTCACGAATAACAGAGGGAGCTGATAAATTATAATTAATACAGTTTGGAACAATGGTAAAGCATGAGCTCTTTGTAAGGAGACACCACAATATGACTCAAACCTCAAAAAAAAAAAAAAACTTCATCTATCTGTTGCCAATTTATACTATTTCTGTTAAAAGACTAGAAGAGGGACAATGAGCTATTTGCTGAATGTTGAGGGGCCAGGGAGTGAACAGAGGCATAGGTAGGCTCCACATAGAATTTATTTTTTAATATTTGATGCCCTCATCTCATTGTGTAGGGGGTAGAAGGTGAGGGTGTATAGGTTTGGTTTTCTGTCTCTTAACCCCTTAAGGACAATGGGCGGTCCCTAAACCAATTTAAAACATTGCATTTTGAGCCCGTACATGTATGGGCTTTGTCATTAAGGGGTTAACTTTAAGCACTGCATGCAAGGTGGGTAAAGAGGTGGTCTGTGGAATCCCCATTTTTTTGTTAATTTTAATGCACGGGGAGGAATTTTGCAAGTTGCAGTCGATGGCATGCTAGCTGTAAATCAATTTAAAGAACTCAACTGCAAGAAGAAAAATATGAAAACATAAGGGCTTGCATTAACTAAAAACATCTCTTATTTTCATGAATATACAAGTTGTTTTGCAAGTTGTAGCTTGCAACTTAAGCCATGTCAACCCTTAACAATACTTAATAGTGAATAGATCCCAAAAGATCAACACAGTGGGGACACAATATGTATATAGGTTGAACTTGATGGACTTTGGTCTTTTTTCAACCTTATGAACTATGTAAAGAAAATACACAACCATTTAAACTAATGACTTATTTTTCCAATAATCAAAAAGTAACACTATTTTTAATACATACCTAATACATTTATGCCGACACTTTTATAATACATATACCCTTTATCTTGAATGTCTTGTATTATCCTAAGGAACAGCTTATAATTTTGTAAAGTCCACTACTAGTTTGTGGATCGTGAGTGCTCCTGAACAAACTGTGCAGGTTGTGGGTCTGTTAAGTTGGGCCATTGGTTTTGATATCTCATTGGACTCAACACACACCTCAGACAAAGCCAAGTGGAAGGTTGTATGCTAATATTGCTTGTGCCACACATGAACCTTAAAAGTTTTGGTGAAGTTAATTTTTTGGGGGGAAGTATGGTACTTCCATAGAGTTCTGACCTGGACTTTTCAAAAGTTATCCATTTCACTGGTCTGTCATTAACTCTCAATACTTTCACATCCAGATGTATTGACCTAACAAGTCACCCCTGTAATAATACATTTTATAGGAGGTATTATAATGCAGTAAAGCTGTATAACTCCATAAGTGGTTTACAAGAATAGGCAAGTTTAGAGAGTTTGCATCTCTCTGGTAGCTCAGTTTAACCATAAACTGTCTGTGTCATCTCCATGGTATACCTAATAGTACTACACTGAGGTATATGAAAGATGTGAATTCTATCATTTTAAAACACTGATAATGCATGAGAAATGAGTTATTATAGATAATGCCATATAATGCAATATATAATTTTTAGACATCAAATAATACATAGACTAAAATTTCCTACATTATTTCTATGAACAAATGGAATAGTTGTTACAGATTTTTTTTTGCGTGTTTTTTTATACAAGATTTATCAAATGCCGCTAGCAGTTTCTTGCTAAGCAGATGTTACAACAGAGGGGATGAGGGGGTTCAGCTAATTTTTATACATTCATTGATTTTTTTTCCTTGAAAACAAGTAAACTAGGACTGATTAAATGCTTACATGTATTATTTATATAAAATAAAATATCTCAAATTAAATTGGTACTAAATCCATACATGCATAATAATAGCCCATAAACAAATTAAATGTAAATACCAAATAATGAACAATGCCTTATTTCCATAATAAATCTTACCAACAGCTGTTAGTTTTGTCAAGTTTAAGATAATCTGGTCATCAGTCATCAAGTCTCAAACTCAAAATGTAATGTAATGTCAGATCTGTCTTTCATTAATAAAAGTATGTATGGTTTAAGTAGAAAAGTTTAATGTTTGTTTTATTTGTGGTCACTAGATTTGTGCATTCTCATTCATACTAATTTTATTTGTAATACATTTTGTAAATTTCCTACAAATTTAAGATAATGAGGAGGGCCTCCAACAAAACAAGTGGAAACGAACATCAAAACCACTGAAATGTCATAGTGGGTACACGTGTTAAGCATTCATGAGTTCAATAACAGGTGCAACTTATTAAGTATTAGCAAATGCAAACTTTCCAGGAAACAATCAAGCATGGATGAGGTTACAAAAATAAAAACATACTGAAAAAATCCTACCTCAGATCACTCTAAAACAAAAAACTTTTAATACTATCTTTAAAAATCCCAACCAAAACAAAACATAAAACACAGGTGCAAAAAATAAGAAAAAAAATCTCAGGGGTTCTGTGAACTTCAAGATACTTCTGCTGTGAGGCTGATCCACATACTTACCATCCCCTCAGTAAAGTAAATGCTCCTTGCATTAAGTTAAGTAAGGTTTCTTACATCAGCTTCCCAAAATAGGATATAACCCTAGATTTACTCTACAAACTAAGAAAGAAAAATAAATCCACAGACCCTTTGTTACCAGTGTGATGGGAACAACCTGTACCCCGACTGGGTACACCCTCCAGGTGATCCTTCCTTCTCCCCATGGCCACCGGGAACACGAAACTTCAACCGTCAGGCAGGAAACATAGCTCTTTGAGAACATCAGTGGCACTGAGGTGACAAGTGCCAAAGTGCTGTAAGGCCACAGTGGACACCAGGTCCCCTTCTTCATTTTCTTCGTGGGTCGCACTTCCTTCCTTGCCTCCCCGGCCATAAGGCCTGCAGGAGGGCCAGATCTTCTTGGTCCCTCCACGCAAGGGTTGGGACCACTGAAATACTCGTTTAGAAGAGGGGGCGCTCAGAAGAGCTACCTAACTCACCAGAAAAAACAGACCTTTTTAGGGGACCCGGCTCCACCATGGCTTTTCAGTGTCAAAACCAATTGTGTACTGTGTCTGTCCGTTTCTGCTTTCTGCTTCCGTCTGTATTAATATACTTAAATATCAAAAAAGTAAAAACCACACGTGCTCTGTGCATAAAAACAGTGAAAATTGTGTCATGATTCTGGTGCTATGTCTCATGCCTTCTCCAGGGTGCCTGCAGGATATCTCCAAGCTTTGTCCGTTTTGTCAGATCCAAGTTTTGTTATGATTTCCACATCCAGTCAGGTTTAGTCCTGCTTTGTTCTGGACATCATCCGCTGCTATGTCAGGGTGCTGGTATGTGGCTGCTCAACCCTAGATGCCCACCTGGGAGAGTGCAATCACCCTGCATCAGGCCCTGTCCAACTCCACTACTGCGCAATACCTCCTGAACTCCATCTTTGGGCGCTCTGGGTCTTTACAGTCGTCTGTATGGACCCAGTCCCTGACAACCACACATCTAGCCAAAAGGCTGGGGCTAGTGCATACAAAAATAAAAAGTGCATGAAGGGGTCCAAGGTGCAAAAGGTGCTTACAGCATGTGACACATAAAAAGTGAAGTGCGCTTAACCCCACACCTTCACCCTGTGCACAGCGCCCAGTCCCGGGCCAGAGACTGGGGACCTAATACATCCTTTGGGCTTCATGCTTTCCCAGCCCTAAGACCAGAGGAGCAAGCTTTCCCTCTCTCACAGGTACTCACTTGATCTTAGCCAAAAGGCCAAAAAGTGACAAGGGCAGCAACGAGGCTTACACTTTCTTAGGGGGAGTGGGGGCCAGAAGTCACACACCACTCCCTCACCAATACTGGACTGAGTCTTCGGGGGCTCAGCTTCACCGTAGCTTTAGGTGACCCAATGGTGCTTTACTCATCTGAAACCTGAATCAAACGTGCTCTGAATACGAAAAAAATGAAAAGCGTTGGTGCCAAAATAAGTGCCAGTGAGAGTATCACAGGACCACCAGCCAATGGCCGCGGCAATTTAAGAGTGGGTATAAAAAAAAAGGTGCATCATGAGGGGATCCAAGGTGAACACAACGTGCTTATCAACACGTGCAAAGTGACAAAAAAGTGTGCCCCCAAACACACTCATCACAGTTCAGAGTACCCCAGCGGATCCATGCTAGGGGACACTATAACACCCCGGGCTCTCTGATGCCATCCCCAGCCCTAAGGCAAGAGGATCAAGCTTTCCCTCTCACAGGTACTCACTTGATCTTAGCCAAAAGGCCTAAAAGCCCTGCACCATAAGATTGCATACCAGTAACACCCCAGCAATAGTAATGCATACAGTGGAAAGAAGGGGTGCCGACATAGTTGCCAGAGGGGTAGCCATGAGACTATCCATGACAGAAGTGATGTGCAAGCTAGCTCAGAATGTGATGTAAATGATGAACCAGAGGCATGTCATATGTTATTGATAAGCATGGTGAAGGCTCACTTGCTATTAATAAGCCTAGGAGGGATAGGGGTTTTGGTTCACTTCTGGCTTCACTGAGCGCACAACTTAAAATGTAAATAGCACTAGATTATTATCTGTAACACAGATTAGCTCATGGAGAATGCAAACTAATTTATTTATTTTATTTAAACATATCAAACAAGTATCTTAAAGAGAGTACAGCATGATTTATGGTTTAATCCCTATTTTTGCCATAAAAAAACTCCAAGGATAACTAGCATATAGCATCTCGTACTTTTTAGGCTGTGATATATGAAAACCGTTTAGACAGTTGATGTTTAGAATTAATTAGTACTTTTGTAGCATCCAAAGAGGGGGTATTATGATTTAATTTAGTCTAACATTACAAATCTTTGTATGATAATGACCTCAACACAATGACATTCATGGGATTGGAAAGGATAATTGTACCCACTAGATGGGTAAAAACTGATTGATTGATTTTGCACTATGAAAGAAAATTGATTTATGAATTACCTACAGAGTTTACCTTAATTAATTGATTTTAAAACTATATCAGTGCATACAAGTTTTATACAAGGTTGCTATGACTCACATATTTATGTGTTTCATTGTATGAGGTGAATCAGTAATAATGAAAGCAAGGGAAGAAGTATAATGATGTTTTACGCCATTTTGTTTGTTTCATATGATTTTGTGCTAGGGTTAAGATCAAGTGTATCTATCTAGTATGGTCCAATCTGGAATAATTTCATCAGGAATGAGCATTTCAGCTTGTTCCTAGGTATTGTCCACTAGGAATTCTCTCTCCTCTTCCTCCATACCTCATATTTCTCCCTCGAGTATAACCGTGCAAGCAGGACCCACTTGACCTAATGTATTGGTTGGTCAAAGTCTGTGAATTCTAGTTTTGTAATACCCATTGAATATATGTAAATTCATTATTCGGCCGATATAAAATAATAATAATAAATATCAGTTGTTTCCTTCTAGAGCCATGACTATTCAGATGTTTTTGGTTATGAAGATTTGCATTGTCAGGAACTGGTGGAAAAAGGATAAAATAGACTGGGGCCATGTGAGATATCAAGTACACCAACAATGCCTTATGGAAGTGGGGTATTATCGAGGACACCGAAATATAGATAAATATTCTACCATTTGGAATTGCTAGACCTCCTCAATTTACAGTCCCAGACCAAGCTGACTGAGGCACTGGTGATATCTACCAATATCGCCTTACCTGTAAAACATAAATCAGAGCCTCTATTCTATACAGGGTGGGGACTTAGCGTATAACCTGTACACTTGAGTAAAGTATAAGTATCCACTAGTAGCTAGAATATAATAGAAATTATAAATTCATCTAAATTTAAAAGTAAGCCATTCCGAGGGTCACACCAGACAAAATGTTATATTTGTTTGTCTATATGTCTTATAGGTTGATATTGGCTGTATCTACCTTTTAAAAATGATATGATACCTTGAAATTAATCTTTCCTAAATGTATTTTTGTCTACTTAAAAGAAAATAATCAACATAAAAAAGACATCATACTGACACAAATTAGCAGTGAAATAACATGTTGGGCATGCAATTTAATTTTTTTTACTGGCATTCAATATTTTATAGGAGAGCACTGGAATCAATGAGAGCTCTTGTTGAAAAGGTGCACAGGGGCTAGTGGTCTGATTAGACTCTCACCAGCAGCATTGACTGGAGGTGCTAGAGGTGACTGGAGGTAAGTATATCACCTTCATAAAGATGGGTAAAGGGGCCATACATTTTGGGGATTCTTCAGAATCCCACATGCATTTTGTGGGCCCTTCTCACCTGTTTCTGTATACCATGTTGTTATGTTACATACTACTCGTTATGTCCTGTCCCATTGTACAGCGCTACGGAATTTGATGGCGCTATATGACAATTAATAATAATAATTTACAAAAGGAAAACCATTTAAATGTACTATATATCTATCATACGCATTAAAGTGCATAGAATGGCTGAAATGTCCATTTGAATAGTTGCTAGCATGTCGGTTGCTATTTATTTGGGTGTTTTTGCCCCCCCCCCTCCATAATTGATTTCTGAAGTGGTTTGCCAGCAACTTGCTACAAACGTATCCATAAAAAGTACAGGGAGGCTTTCACCAATTATGAGGATTCTCGTGTCAAGGCTTCAAGCCAGAATTCTGTCAGTAGTCATTGGTGAACTCATTTTATAGTTTATATTGATACATTGTAGCAGCTTGTTGGCACATTTCCCAGAAATAAATTATGGCGTAAGGGAAAAATAATATATTCTAACAATTAATAAATAAAGGTTTTAAAACCATCCATTCCAATGCTGGCACATACATGTGTGTATCTTACTCAGTACTGCCATGACTCTGTCATTGAATGATATCTTTGACACAAATCAGTTAGTGAAATTGTTGCCCTTCTAGATCTACCCCAGTCCACTGTAAGTGATATTATGAAGTAGAAGTGAAGTAGAAGCATCTAGGAGTGACAACAAATAAGTCAAGAAGTGGTAGACGAAGCACACTCACAGTTCATGGCTGCCGAGTGTTGAAGCGTAAAAATGCGTGTAAATATTGCCTGCCCTCTGTAGCATCACTCCCTACAGAGTCCCAGACTGCATGTGGAAGCAACATCAGTATAAGCACTGTGCATCAGGAGCTTCATGAAATGGGTTTTCATGGCCAAGCAGCTGCATATCATTATGCCTCACTACATGTGGGCTGAAGTAGTGTAAAGCACAGATCCATTGGAGCAGTGGAAGCATGTTCTCTGAAGTCATAAATCATGCTTCACCATGGTGGATACCAGGAGAATGCTATGTACCAGAATACATCTCATACATCTACTGTAAAGTTTGTTTGAATATTGGTCTGGGGCAGTTTTTCAGCGTTTGGGCCCTTAAGTTGCAATGAAGGGCAATGTCTTCAGCATACCAATATATTGTGGACAATGCAATGCTTCCAACTTGATGGGAACAGTTTGGGGAAGGCCTTTTCCTGTTTCAGTATGACTGTACCCGAGTGCACAAAGAAAGGTCCATAAAGACATGGTTGGGGGAGTTTTGCTTGCAGGAACTCCAGTGGCCTGCAGAGAGCCTTGACCTCAACCCCACTGACACCTTTGGGATTAACTGGAACACTGATTGTGACCCAGACCTTCTTGTCAACCATTAGTGCCTGGCCTCACAAATCTGAATCGGTGCAAATTCCAACAGACACACTCCAAAATCTTGTGGAAAGCCTTCCGGGAAGAGTGGAAGCTTTTATAGCTGCA